>RJWM01016609.1:0-44977 GCA_004363535.1 Dasyprocta punctata
AAAAAAAAAAAAAAAAAAAAAAAAAAAAAAAAAAAAAAAAAAAGGATTTTTACCCCTGAATTACTAGATTTGTAACCAGAAAATGATAGTGATTGTGTTTTATTTTATTGGGGCCATCCTCAAAATTGCCTGTTCATCTCTGAATATAAAAAAGACTATAAGTATAATGGGATATAATTACATATATTATGTACTTGATATATATAGCTGTCTAATTATATTATATTATATATATTATATTAGGTATTTCTGGCTAGTCCTGTATGGAAATTTACTGCAGAGTATAAGAAGCATAAACTGCATTCCTATATTTAATGGATTTATAATCTCCCTGGACTAGCACACAAGAAAACATCAGTAACCATAAAGGGTATAATCATGAATGCAAATCAGTGAGTGAATGCCTTCAAGTTCTGAAGAAGAGGAGATCAATAAGAATGAGAACCACTGGGGAATACTAGTCAGAAGGGAGAGTTTTGAACTGACTCCTAAATGGTAGGTAGAATTTGGATACACAGAGAAAAAGAAGATGCCCTAGGAAGAACAGCTTGTATAAGGACATAGAAGTGAGGACCATGGTACATTTCAGGAAACAAACCAGAGCATAACCACAAATTGGGTAATAAAAAAGCCATGTTTCCAGAAATGTAACCTCTTTTTATTTCTATTGCTATGGAAACTACTAAGAGTCTATGAAGTAACAGGAAGAGAAGGACTGTCGGAAATGGACAAAAGACGGTTGAACCTGTTAACTTGACTTGTGAATATTACCATAATTAGTAAGCTTAATTAAGTTTTCAAACCTATGGGATCATATATTTGAAGAAAGGTAACTCAGAAATAATGAATCTGTGTCGCAATTTCTATTTTATGACAGTATTAGTGCAAGATTCCAATGTGAGTCTTATGCTATATCACAGTCACTAAAAATCTCCTTAAAAGATGTATCTTTCAGTCACCAGTGATCACTGGGACAAAATACTGGACAAATGCAATTTTTAAAAATATACTTTTGGGGAATACTTTGGATCTAAATTATAACATTCTTGGGTCCCAAAAGCTTCTTATGGCTTATATCTAGATGTTCCCATAGCCTCACGTGCTCAGGTGGGGCTTTTGGGAATGGCTGGGTCATTGGTGTGTGATACGGGATTAATTCACTTAGTGGTTTAGCATAGTTTGGGTGTGCATGATGGACTTACTGAAAAGGAAAGACTCACCCTGGGTGTGGGTGAAACCAACTAATAGGCTTATAGTTTGGATGGAATAAAAACGGAAAGAAGAAGAAAGTCTTGCTGTTTCCCTCCTACCACACTATGAAACTGTTTTTCCTCCGCCATCCCCCCTGCCATACCACCCTGTCTTGAGTCAGCGAACTATGGACTGAAACTTCTACAGTTGTGAGCTACTCATCCTCCTTGAACTTGTGCATATTGAGTATTTTGTCAGAACAATGGGAAAGCAACTGAGACAAAGATTATCTCCATATTGTTATGCAAAATGCATTTAGTCCATCTGTAAGAGTCACCAAAATCTTAACAGTTGCAGTATTGCTTTAAAGTCCAAGTCTAAAGTCTGCTCTGAGACTCAAGGTAAACTGTTAGCTGTGAGTCTCAGTAAAAATCAAAAAGAAAATTAAATACTTCCAACGTACAATGGCACAGAGTAAACATTCCCCTTCCAAAGAGGAGGAATAGGGATATAGAAATGAACAGGATCAAAGTAAGAGCTAAACCAAGCAAGGTGAATGTTAAATTCTGTAGGTTTTGTCCAACACCTGGGACAGGTGGTGGTAAAATGTGAGCTCCAGAGGATTTGGGCAACCCTTTCCCTGTTTCCTGGTCAACTGCAGGCTTTATGGCTTCTCTCTTAGGCTGGCTACGTTCCTTACCTATAATTCTGTCAGGAGATGTTCCATGTTCCTGGTATCTCCAATTTAGGTAGAGTTTCCACAGCAACTTTGGCTTCACTCTCATAGATGAATGCATTTTTCTTTTAGGGTCACATTCTTGGCCTCTCAGGTGTCCCTCTGAAATCTGAGTGGAAGTGTCTATGACCCAACAACTCTTTCATTCTTCTTGCCTGAAAAACCAGCAGCACATGGATGATGCCAAGGTCTGCTACAACTTGAGCCGTATCTTTGTTACTTGGGACCATGGCCACAGTGACTATGAATGCCTGGATGGCTAAACTCAGGGAAATGCTTCCCTAGCCAGTCTTGAAAAGCAGGGTGCACGAGTTTGCCCTTTTATACACTTGATTGAGACTGTAAACAATGAGGTTTGGCTAATTTCTGAGATGTTGTCAAGTCATTTTCCTATTGTCCTGATGCAAAGTATTCGACATCTATTTGATGCTAGTCTTTTTAGCAAGTAGGCTTTCCTCAGTTTCTTGAGCCCATACATTACAGGTGCTTCTTTTCTGGCCAGGCTTCACAGTTTTCAAATCATTCAGCTCTGCTTTTTCTCTTCCAATTCTCACTGTTGATTTGGCTTAAAGCATCCAACAGTACCCATGTCACAGCATGAATGTTGGATTGCCTTGAAATTTCCTCTGCCAGATCAATTAGGCTAACATGCTTAACCTCAGCCTCCTGCCACTTTTTCCAGTGTGTAACACTTGGGCTCTAGTGAAATTGATCCCAGTTGTAATCTGAACTTGGCTTTTATTGTCTGCATTCTTATCAATATTTTCATCTTCTGGACTCTGACCAGAATTATCCATCAGGTTCTGCTTATAGCATTCTAGGGCTTCTCTAGTCCACATCTCCAAAACTCTCCAAACTTCTATAAATCAGTTCCAAAGGTACTAAATCACATGATCAGATACAGTAATAACTACAGTTCCACTCTGAACCAATTCTCTGTATTAGTCACTTACCCATCACTGAGACAAAATATACAATACCTTCAATTTAAAGGAGGAACGGTTTATTTTGGCTCATGATTTTCAGAGGATTCCATCTGTTGTTGACTGAAAGGAAAAAAGGGCATGCAACCAAGCATGGTATAGGAAAGCTTCTGAATCTATGACAGTCAAAAAGCAGAGAGAGAGAGAAGAGAGGAGCTGGTTTGGGAGATACACCCTCCAAAGACACATCTCCGATGACCCACTTTTTCCAAGCAGTCCCTACCTCTACCAGTTCATTTAGCCACTAACTCATCAATGGATTAATCCATGGATGAGTATAGTGAGTCCATGATCCAATTATTTTTCCAAACCCCAAGTCTGAATACATGAGACTTGTGAGGGGCATTTTATGCTTAAACCATAAGAGTGGTACATTTTTGTTTTTCACTAAGGAGATATTTCTAACATTAAAATCTGGTACTCATGTTTTGTTGGAGGGCAATATTCTCTTTAATAGGAAGCCAGCACATTCAGCCTAGACCATTTTATTTTTTCCAAATGAAAAGTCACTGTAGAAGCAAGGTTCTTTTCTTTCTTTTTGTAAAATGAACATACATTGCAGAAGTAGACATAGTTTCTTTTTATAATCAAACTGATGTCTTTGCCAGGTTGCTAAGACATTGCCTACTTTCATCTTATGATATTGCCACTAAAAATCTATCAATTCTAAACTAGATTTCACTTGTTCTAAATTGACCATTTTAGTAACATATATATTTTCATAAAAAATATAAATAAAAAGCAAAATTAAATAGAACACATGAATGAAAACATATCGCAAACTGTTGAAATAGAAAAAATAACTTCTTGAAGGGCTGGAATTAAGGGAACTTAACCGAACACTTGATTTTTTTTATAGTGCCTCAAAATGTGTCATTTATGTCTAGTGGTAAAGCAATAGCTTCATATTTTTGGCCCCTTTAATTTTAATTTTAAATTTTTGGTGCTGAGGATTAAACCCAGAGCCTCACATATGCAAGACGAATGGTCTGCCATTGAACTAAACCCTCAGCCTGGAGAATGGCAATTTTTAACATTGGTTATTTAAATTATTGATTTTTCTTTTTTATGATTTCAACAATACTGAATGTATCTGCCATGATGAAATTTATAATTTCTGTAAAGCACATTATGGGGCCGTTATCCCCAACCTAGAGTGAGTTTGTGAACAGTGTAGAGAAAATATAGAACTGTGAAAGGTAAATGTGATTAAGATCATGCATTCTAAAGATGGAGTACCTAACTTTAAACACACTGGTCTCCCACTTGCCACCTAGGTGACCATGAGCAAGTTACTTAATCTGTTACTGCTGCATTATCTCACAAATTACTTAATCTTTTATTGTTGTATTACTTCTTGTTTATCAAGTGAGAATATTTATGATAATATGTTGATATTATACTCTATATGTGAAAAGTTGTATGTGACTGGAACATTTGGAGCCCTCATGCAATATCAAGTGGATAATAAGTGGTGTTATTGCTGCTGCCTTGAGTTCAAAATCTAACAATTTAAGTAGTCCAAAATCCTGATAGAGCTTTGTTAATTTCTACTCTCAAAACTGTCAAGTGTGTTAGCTTCCCTGAGGCATGACAAAATATCTGTGAAAATTATCTTAAAAGGAGGAAAGGCTTAATTTGATTCAGAGTTTCCGAGATTTCACTTGGCCCTGTGCTTTGAGCCTCTTGTGAGGCAACTCATATGGCGCAAGCACATGTTGGAGGAAACCTGTTCACATCATGGCAGCTTAGAAGGAAAAGTGAGAAAGAGGAGATGACTGGGATCCTAATGTTTTCTTAAGGAAACACACAGTGATATAACTTACTGCCATTAGATTCCACCACCTCCCAATAGTACCTAGGCTGCTGAATGAACATTTGGTACATAAGCCTCTGGAAAACGTTCAAGATCTATACTGTAACACCATGTTTGAGTACGTGAACAAACTCATATTCTTTAGTGGTACTTGAAAATATGAGAATTCTTAAAGAAGTCAGGAAATACTCTTAAAGTATTACAGGTATTTATTATATTTCTTTTGCTTCCTTTAGTACTGAGGGCTAAGATCTTTCAAGGAATTCAGTCACTACTTGTTGAGGCATAACTTCTCTGTCCCTCAGCTTCCAAATCTTAAAAACAGGAATAATACCAGGAATATTTATGCTATGAACTTGTTATAAGCATACAAATTTGAATTTGTTTTAAAAACAAAAATAAGACAAGATGCACGTATATGCATTTTTTATGTTAATGAGTTTGGTTACAAAAGCCTTAGGGGTGGAATGCTATATGTAATGATATCCAAGGTATGAAGGGAAAAGGGTTTAGGCAATGAGGAGCAGGCAAGAAATCTAGAAATCATTCTAAACGAAGAACTGACAAAGCTTGGAAACTGGTGGATTGTGAAATGCAGACATTTAGAAGAAACTGGCAAAACATGATCTTAATGATTTTGATTTGGGAGCATAAATTAGTTATTAGAAATGAGGAAGCAAGTGTGGAAGAAGAAATTGAGAGATAGGAGATAAATCCTAAAGTCCTTTTTAAAGTGTGATACATTGTAGGGGGCAATAAAGAAAAAGAGTTATCAATGTTTGCATGAAAAAATCTTGGCATTTCTGAAAAGTTCCACAGTATTTAGAAGATTGGAAAGATTTAATATAATACTTTTGTCCCATTACATTCTGTATTACAGTTAAGTCTATATATTTGCATATTTAAAATCATAACAAAATATCCATAAACTTGGAAAAGATATTGGGGAGATAAATAAGTATTGGGATTCAATGTTTACAGAAATTGGCAATTAGTGTAATTGGGAACATACACAGGAGTAAACTTTGGAGAAATGGAGGAAAACAGCTTCTATTAAAATTTTATGAAGGAAAGGTGGATGTAGATGTATATGTACACTGAAATGAGGGTGGAGTTTTATAAAGGACTAGAGCTTAGTGGTCCCAGTGCCTCAATTTTCTATTCAAGTTAGTGGGGTCATCTACCAAGCAGGGCAGAGTAAGAGGCACAGGTGAGAGTTGAAAAAGTTTTGAAATAGCCACTGAAAATGTGACTGTGGTTACAGGAGTTCCTAACACAGAAGGCCCATTTGAAGTTAGAATGCATGGATTTGTAGTGTACCAAACTCCGAATTGTCCTGATTTTTTTCTCAGTAGTGTGTGCTGTCCTGAGAATAGACAGTAAAAGCACACGGTGAATGATTGAGGTTTGTGATCATTGTGGATTAAATTATTTTCCCAAAATCGTACTTATAGTTCTCTATAATCCACTCTAATTTTTTCATAAAAATTCAGTGTTTCCCTACAGACACATTTTAAATTCCTGTGGTCCTGATAAGCTTCAAATTGACTTGAAATTCCTCTCTAACCACTGAATTCTGTATTTATTTTTATAGTTGTTGCTTTGTAAGCCATGATTTCAGTTTTTGAGTAAGTTTTCCACTTTCTTTTTCACTTTGATAGACTTATTGGTGGAAAAATCTTCTGTAATTCTTTTAAATACATCATTTAATCCATTCATGAGGTAGTTAACAATCAATGCTGAGTGCCTAGTAAGTGTCAGATGCTATGCTAGGAGTAAAGGATATAAAAATAGATGAAATTAGGTGCTTGGCCTTGATATGCTTCTAGAGTCAACTACATAGCTGGGTAGTATAAACAGAAACAAAATTTAACGTCAGAAAAATGATAACAAAATTTCTTAGGCTCCTAAAATTTGTAATGTGTATAGTAGTGGCTTTTACTCACATGAAGAAGTAAAAACATTTTTCCTGAAAAGCCCCTCCTTATCTGTCCCATATTTTTGGATTGGTTTTTACCAAACACAGTTAATTACTTCAGGGAATGAATAATTTCTCCCTATTCTGCTCTTGTTCTGGCTGCTGGAGCTGATTATTATTGTCAGTATTGTTTTATCCCTCTGGGTACCTCAGTCTCTTCATTGGACTTTGCCACATCAGTGTAGAAATACTGTCACTTTTAGCATGTGTCCCAAGGTCTACTGATGCACTGGAATCCTTGAATGTTAAAGATTATTATGAATCTATTTGGACAAAAAGGCAAATTTCTATTCTGCATTTATACAGAGAACATCCAATGCATTGTATATGATGACTGTTAACTCATATGAAAAGAGCTACTGCAGCAGAATCCCTCTTCCCTCCATCTACAGTTTTGCTTTGTATGGCTTTAGTTACTGGTGTCAGCAGGGGTCTGAAAACGTTAAATGGAAAATTCCATAAGTAAACCGCTCATATGTTTTTAAATAACTTTATAACATAGATCAAATTGCTTTTTAAAAATTAGTTACCATTGTTAGTCTTTTACTGTCCTAATTTATAAATGTAACTTTATCATTTTTAGAAACAAAGCAATACATGTAGAGTTTGGAAGTACTCCTGGTTTGAGAAATTCACAGAATGACTTGAAACATATCTCTCACAGATACAGAAGAATTATTGTATTTGTACGTAGTGCTTCTAGACCCTGACTTTAAATAAAATCAACTTAAATTCACATTCTGTGTTTTATGAAAATCTGAGCTCTTCTGCAAATTCACAGGGGCATATTGGCTTGTCAGTACCTCTGATTCCAATGTATTGTTCCCTATTGGAGTTTTTGCTTTTAATCTGTCTGATTTTATATCTATGGAGGCATTAAAAATATAACACATTACTTCTTATGAAAATCTACAAATAAATTATCCTTCCACAATCCTGATAAACTGTTGGTGGAAAACAATGCTTATGAATTGAAAATGCGAAGTAAAATCACAATTACAGATTTTATTTTACTTAATTTTATCATGCTAAGAACACTTCACATGATACTTGCATTCTTAATAAATTTTAAAGTATATATTACATTACTTTTGACTACAAGTATAATGTTGTACAGCACATCTCTGCAGCTTGTTGATTTTGTTTGACTGCAATTTCATGTTTGTTAATAACTCCCTATTTTTCCCTACTTTCTGGCCCATGCTAATTATTACTACAGTATTTTGACTATTTTAGATATCTCAAATAAGTGGAAGCTTGTGATATATATCTTTCTGTGGCTGGTTTATTTCATACAAAACACTTAAGATTCAACCATATTGCATGTTGCTAAATTTTCTCCTTTTTTAAAGTTGAGAAATATAAATATAAGTATTTGTGAATAAAGATCAAGCATTACAAGTTGTTATTGATAAAATTTTGATAAAAAGCATTTTTTTATTTAGAAGAAAAATGACACAGAAGAGAAAGACAGAAAGCAAAAGAGATAAACAACAACAGAAAATCCAAAACAGTAATATTGTAGGTTTACAAAACAAGGTGATAAGAATTTGACAATAGTTATAATATTACACATCGTTACTTTCAACATGGTTGTTTAGATTGACAGATATAGACATGTAAAATTGATCTAATCATATGAGTATTAACTGTTCTTTTTCAATAACTAATACATTTAGTAGTATAGTTCTTTTAGCTATCTTACATATACATATATACAGATTTATGTCCTTTTCCTTTTCCCTTCCTTCTTTCCTCCTTTCCCCTTTCCCAATTACTTTTGTCTTTGAGCAGTTTCTTACCCTTACACAGTATTTATTGTAGATTTTGGATCATATATACTGTTTCAGTTTCTTACACTATGGAGACAATACGGTATTTACACATGTGAGTTTGACTTATTTCACTTATGAATATGGTCTCAAGTCATGTCCATTTTGTTATAAAAGTCTCAATGCAATCTTTCTTGAAAGCTGAGTAGTATTCCATTGTATAAAAATACCACATCTTTTTTTATACATTCCTTGATTGATGGGCACTTGGGTTCTTTCCAAGATTTGGCTATTACAAATTGAGTTGCTATAAACATGGGTGCACAAATATCACTGTGGTATGATGTTTTCAGTTCTTCAGGGAACATGCCCAGAAGTGGGATAGCTGGGTCAAATGGGTTCTCTAATCCTAGCTTCTTGAGGAGTCTCCACTCTGATTTCAACAGTGGTTGCACCAGTCTACACTCCCACCAGTGGAGAAGAGTTCCTTTTTTCCCAAAGCCCCTCCAGCATTTGTTATTGGTTGATTTATTTTTTATCTTGGCTATTCTTTCTGGAGTGAGATGGAATCTCAGTGTTGTTTTAATTTGCACTTCCTGAATGACCACTGGTGTTGAACATTTTTTCATATATTTACTTGCCATTTGTATTTCTTTCTCTGAGAAGTGTGTATTCATCTCAGATGCCCATTTTTGGATTGGGTCCTTGAATTTTAGGGGCCTGATTTTTAAAAATTTTTTATGTTTTAGATAGATGTCCTTTGTCTGATGGACAATTGGCTAAGATATTTTCCCAATTCATGAGTTTTCTATTCACTCTGTTGGAGATTTCTTTTGACATGCAAAATCTTTTTAATAAGATGAGATCCCATTTGTTGATTCTGGAAAGTATTTCCCATGAAGTTTGATTTTTGTTCATGAACTCTCTGCCTACTCCTATGTCATCAAGATTTTTACCTACTCTGTCTTCCAGCAAGTTTAGTGTCTCTGTTTTACTATTCAGATCTTTGATCCATTTTTACTTTATTTTGGTGCATGGTGATAGACATGGATCTAGTTTTAGTTTACAGCATATAGAAAGCCAGTTTTTCCAGCACCATTTATTAAAGAGGCTATCTTTCTTCCAATGTACATGTTTGGCCCCTTTGTCAAAGATGAGGTGGCTGAATGTGTTTGTAGTTGTGGCTGTATCTTCTAATCTATTCCACTGATCTTCAGGTCTGTTTTGATTCCAGTACTATGCTGATTTTATCACAGTAGATTTGTAATATAGTTTCAAGTCGGGGATTGTGATGCCTCCTGCCTTATCTTTGTTGCCCAGAATTGCCTTTGCTATTTTAGGTCTCTTCTGGTTCCAGATGAATTTCAGGAATGCTTTCTCTAGCTCTGTGATGGATGCAAGTGGTATTTTGATTGGGATTGCATTAACTCTGTATAACAATTTGATAAAAAACATTTTTTACCACTCTAATTAATATCATCCTTCTCTTGTGTTTCCTTCTTCCACCTTTTATTTTTTGCCTCTTTTATTCCACTCAAATGGAAATACATTTCTCACATTGTTCCATGAATAAAATCCATTATTAATTTTCATTGCCTTGGTTATTTTTTTCAGAATCTCTCCCTTTCTTTACCCTATGAACTTCATCCAGGGCCAGGTCTTCAGATCATAAAATATAGCAGTGCATGCCTGCAATCTTGGTTACTCTCTAGGCTGAAGCATAATAATCACACACTGGAACCCAACCTGGGCAACTTAGTAAGATGCTGTCCTAAAATTTAAAAACTAAAAAAGGGCTGAGGATATAGTGCAGCATTCCTTGGATTCAATCCCTGATACCAAAAAAGAGAAATCGTAAAATGTGTAGTCCTACTATGCATCTCATAATGATGTAATCCAAGTAACATACAAAATGGGGAAATTTAAATTGTGCAATCACTGCGTGAAAAAGTTTGAAGTATGTGTGACCTCTGTAATTACAGAGAGTCACGTGGTTACAAGAGCCTCATGCTTGTTTTAATGCTCCTATTGTATTAAAATTCTAATATTTTTAAGCACATGGCTCTATGTTTTTGTATCATTGATTTAGAAAATGAGTGAGTTGTTCCAATATTTTGCATTTTTTTCCTACAAAGCTGAGAAAATTTAATCTCTTAGGATTTCACTTCTAGGTAAAAACCAACTGAAGCACATATCTATATTCACCAAAAGATGTTATGAAAGTATTTATATCGGCATTGTTCATAATGATCAAAAAGTATAAACAGTCATACTTCATTATCAGTGAATGGAAAATACATTGAGTTATATTTATACAAAGAAATCAGACCTAGAAAGTTAAGTTAATGGTCTACTGCTAAAATTATATGGGTTGATCTCACACACTAGAGAAAAGAAGGCAACAATAATAATGTGAATCCATGTGTATGAAGTTTGACAATAGGCAAAACTACATAATAGGACTAGAAATAAGAATAGTGATTATGGGAAGAAGAAAGTTATAGTAAGCAGAAGGGAGTGTATCTTAGTTATTTCCCCCTCATTGCTGAGACAAAATACCTGATGCCCAAAATTAGGGAAGGAAACATTTATTTCTTACAGTTCTTGGAGATTTCAGTCCATACTCAGCTGGCTCCAAGGCAGGGTGGCGTGGTGGGGCTGGCTGTTCATGGTCACCACGCAGCAAGACACTAACCTGCAAGAGAATGAAGACACACCTTTTTCTCATTCTTACACTGTATGTTGGCTCCACCACTGGGTGGGTGCCACACTCTCACCACCAATCCCAGCGCCAGACAACAAACCAATCACGAATGCCAGACTCAGCTCTATCCATGATTACATGAGGCTTAAGTGGGGGCCATATGACCATACTATTACATTCTACTCCGTAGGGCTGGGAGTTTGGTTCAGTGGCTTAAGCACCTGCCTGGCAGGCATGAGGTTGTGAGTTCAATCCCCAGTGCCAAAAAAAAAAAAAAAAAAAAAAAAGGAATTGTACATTGCACCCTGGCCCACCAAAGACTCATGTACATCCTTAATACAAAACACATTTAGTCCATCTCCAAGAGTTGCCAAAGTCTTGATAGTTTCAGCATTGCTGAAAAGTCCAAATCCTGTCTCCTTCGAGATCTATGGCAAACTCTTAATTGTAACCCCTAGTACAAATGAAAATAAGTTAAACACTTCCAAAATGAAAGGCACAAGATAAACATTACCATTCCAAAAGTTACAAACAGGGGAACACAAAACATTTGAATCAAAACAAGTCTAAAATCCAGCAGGGCAAACATTAAGTCCTGGAGTTCTCTGCTCAGCATCTGAAGCAATCTGGTTGCAAACTCCAAAAGACTCGAGTGGTTTCACCCCTGCAGCACTTTCAGGGGCTCCATTTTTCATAACTTCTCTCTTAACCTCATTCTGTTTGATTCTCACAGATTTTCTTGGATGATCCACATTCCTGGCTTTTTCAAACTTCTGGGTTTTCCATTGTACCCTTGCTTTTACCCTTACATCTTTACATATTGCCTCTGCAGTCGGGGTAGTTGCTACCTTACCCTTAGAATTTGTCCATTTTCCTTACATTTAAAACCAGCACCACATGGATGCCACCAAGGTCCACTGCCAGGTGGAGCAGTAGCCAGGCTTTCCTCTCTCCTTGCTGTAGGGATCAAGTGCCTGGATTGCTGAGCTCTCAGAACCTGATTGTGAGGAAAAGCTTCTCTATGCCACTGCCATTCTGGAGTCTGGTGCAGCCACCACCATTTTGAAGCCTCCTGTGGCCTCCATCACCACTCTGGAACATGGTGCTCTGCGACTTTTTCCTTCCAGCAAACTCTTTTATTTTTGTCAGCCTGAGGCTGCAAAAGGTGGAGGCCTGCTGCTCCCCAGGATGGCCCCAGGCCATCTTTTTTATTTCTTTGTTCCTTCTCAGCAATCAAGGTCTCAACTCTATCTTTACAGTCCACAACTTCCTGGCCAAACTCACAATGTTTTAAATCATCCTGCTTGTCTCTTTGCTCTTGATTTACAGCATAAATCTGGCTAAAAAGCCCCAACAATAGCCATGCCATGGCCTTAACAGTCGATTGCCTTGAAATTTCCTTTGCCAGATTAACCATTCATTGCCCTTAATCTCAGTCTCAGGCAAAGTCTCTGGACATGGGCAAAATGCAGACAAACTTTCTGCCAAGCTGTAACACACATGGTGTGGAGTCTAGCAACCAATGCAGTCCTTCTTCCCAGCAGAAACATCCCAAGCCTGGTCTTTACTCAATCTGATAAAAGTCATCTATGACAAACCAACAGCCAACATCATACTAAATGAACAAAAACTGAAAGCTTTCACTCTAAAACCAGGAGAAAGACAAGGATGTTTACTGTCTCCACTGTTATTCAACATAGTCCTGGAAACTTTAACCACAGCAAAGAAATAAAGGGAATAAGGATAGGAAAGGATGAAGTTAAATTATTATTGGCAAATGATGAGATATATAGAAGACCCTTGAAACATCACCAAAGGACTTCTAGATTTAATAACCAAATTTAGTAATGTAAGTGGATACAAAGTCAGTCAAATATAAATAGCTCTACATTACACAAATAACAAACTCACTGAGAGAGAAATTGGGAAAATTACACCTTTCACAATAGTATTAAAAAATGAGGCATGTAAGAATCAAGCTAACAAAGGAAGTAAAAGATCTCTACATTGAAAATGACAGTACTCTGAAAAAGGAGAGGCTATCAGAAAATGCAAAGATATCCCTTGTACTTGGTAGGAAGAACCAATACAGTGGAAATGGTCATGCTTCCAAGATTGTTAAACAGATTTAATGTAATTCCAATCAAAATACCAAGAGCACATCTCACAGAATTAGAGAAAACAAACCCAAAATTCATTTAGAACCAGAAAAGACCTACAATAGCAACAGCAATTCTGGGCAACAAAGGCAAGGCAGGAGGCATCACAACCCCTGACTTTCAATTATACTGCAAAGGTCCTATGACAGAAACAGTTTGGTACTGGAAAAACAGATGTAAGGGTCAAAGGAACAGAATAGAACATACATAGACAACTTCAAACATATTCAGCCACCTTATCTTTGACATAGGAGCCAAACGCTTTCACTGAAAGAAAGATACCCTCTTTAACACATGGTGTTGGAAACACTGACTTGCCGCACGCCAAAGATTACAACTAGACCCATATCTTACACCAGGCACTAAACTAAAATCAAAGTGGATCAAAATTCTAAATATTAAAACAGAAGCTCTAAGTCTGCAGGAAGATAGACTAGGTAAAACTCTTGAAGACATTGGTGTAGGCAACTTCATGAGCAAAACTCTGATCACACAGGAACTATCACAAAGAATCAAGGGCTGGGATCTCATTTTATTAAGAAGCTTTTGCACAGCAATAAAAAACACCAACAGAGTGGAGTGACAACCCACAGTGTGGGAAAACATTTTTGCCATCTGTTTCTCAGAGAAAGGACTAATATCTAGAATATTTGAATGACTCAAAAAAGTGAGACACCCCAAATTAAAAAACCCAGTTCATGAATGGTCATCTTATACAAATAGACACTTTTAGATGAAGAAGTAGAAATGGCAAATAAATATGTGAAGAAAATTTCAACATCCCTGATCATTCAAATGTTACAAATTAAACATCACTGAGATTCCATTTCCCTCCAGAAGGAATGGTTATTATCAAGCAACCAACCAATGACAAATGCTGATGGGGTTGTGGGGAAAAAGAAATGCTTCTTCGCTGTTAGTGGGAGTGTAGACTGATGCAACCACTGTGGAAATCAGCTTGTAGATTCCTCAAAAAGCTTAATCTAGAGGTTGCATTTGACCCAACTATTCCCTTTCTTGTTATCTTTCCAAAAGAATTAAAAGAATAACTTCACAGCAATATATGCACACCCATGTTTACAGTAGCGTAGTTTGTAATAGCTAAATCTTGGAAAGAAGCCAAATGTCCAACAACTGATGAATGAATAAAGATTTCTTTTTTATTTGATGGAGTACTACTCGACCATAAAGAAGGACAGACTTGAGACATTTCTAGGTGAATGGATGTACCTTGAGACCACACTCTTAAATGAAATAAATCAGACAAATATGTTTAAATCCTTTATTGTTTTCTAGTGTGAGAAACTGAAAGTATAAGGACCAAAATGAATAATAGATTTTGAGAAGTGGGAAGAAAATGTTCGAATGAGAAGGGGAACAAGGGAGAGTGGAGGATAAAAGGAAAGAAGGGAGAAAAAAGAGAATAGAAGGAAAAATGGAAGCAAAACTTTTGTAAATGAGGGGAAGTGGTGTTGCAGGAAGGGAGGAGGAGTGGAAAATAAAGAAGCAACATGTACCGTGTACATGTACAAATTCCCTATGATAAATGTTATTATGTATATCTAAAATGTACCAATAGAGTAAGAAATTGCAAAAAAAATTAAGGGAATAATATAGGAGTGTAATTAGTATTAGACTGGAAATATGAAATAATGATCTATTGCTTTCACCTTGTTTCACCCAGCTCCTCAAGTAGGAGTGCTTAGTAAACTCTAATGAAATGACTTCTTAGATTAGGTATGACTTGGTGGGCCAGAAAGAGATCATTTGAATTAATTAGATTATTAATGTGCCATTGTAAAACTCACCTAATGTAATACATCTAATTCTATGCAAAGTTAAATTTTGTTGTATAATTAGAATGCCCCAAAATGTAATAATTTGTTTGCTTCCAGCTGAACTTTGACTGGGAACTAGTTTCACTGGTTTCATGAATCCTTGAGCACAGTGTTATTGGTGGTTGAATACATGCTGGAGACATAACCACTACTACCTCTTGGCAATTATTCTGGAAGGAAATGACATCCTAGTTGTTAGTTGTAATTTAACCACAGAATAATGTTGGGTAATACATCACTCACAAGAAGTTTTCCATCTTAAATTGTCTGGGCAGAAGAACAATATATATATTCTGGAAATGCAACCTGTTGCATCCTTGGCTTTTCAGTTGTGAGTTACATAGTCTATGTGAATTTGACTAAAGAACTTCTAGTTAAAGATTGTGGAGAAATGCTATTTTGTCTCAGTTTTATTCACTTAGAAACTGGCAAAGAAACAAATCCAATAAGAAAGTAAGTATCTGTGAGAGGGTGGGGAGAAGCAGGGAGGAGATGAAGTTCTACACATTTAATGAAAAAGGAAATGGCTGTGATCCCATATCCTAAATTTGTCACAAACCTGCCAAATACATGGACGTAGGCTGAAATGAGACAGATCATGCTTAGTGCTGACCTGTCTCCTCTGATCTTTAGCAGGAAATTGTATAAGTTAATGCAACAGTCTTGAAAGGGCTATCCAACTGTTACCTGATTAAAGTAATGTATGCCAAGAGATAGATGAGCAATCATAAAATAAAGATCTGAATTTTGAAAGGGGAAACATGATGGTGAATCATTTCTCATACCTGAGATCTAGCTGCTTATTAAAGGAAAAGGCTGGACCAGGGGCCAAGAAGGCATGGAGTATTTCCAGATAACTCCGAGAGCGTGAGGCAGCTTGACTTCTGCAACAGAGAAAACTGCAGAGATCCATCCTCAAATCAAGGAAGAAAGAGATTTTGTAAAACAGAGACAAAGACAATGCCTGAATTGTAATTTGAAAGAGCTTCATCTCATTCTGCTGTGAGGAACATTTCTTACAGTCAGGAATATTCTCAAACAAAAATGTTGGAATTATTCAAAGATAAGTTGTAAGATGAAATGAACCAACTTTGGGATACATTTCCAAAAAGAAGATAAATGGCCTATATTGTAAAATGACGAACCCAAGGAAAGACAGGTTATGGAAAAATATCTTCCTACATTAAACAAATTACAAACAATATGAGCTCTTAAAAATTGAGGAATATAATATCCTTTCTTTCTTTTTCTTTTTTTTTTCTTTTGTTACAGGGATCAAACTCAGGGCCTTATGCTTGCCAGGCAGGTGCTGTGCTGCTGAGCTACATCCCCAACCCAGAACATAGTATTTCAAAGAAGAAGTTGTAAAAAATTAATTGGAGTTGAAGAACAAATTGAGAGAGCTTGAGAATTAAATGGGTGAGAAAATTGAAATATTGCAGAGATGAAATTATTACTTCTGGTTAGGGTGTAGAGAGAGGTAAAAGACTTACAGTTTTATCAACGAGGAATTCCAGATATGCTAGACTTGTGTTTGTGTGTGTGTGTGTGTGTGTGTGTGTGCACATTTCTTTAAAGTTATCTAAGAGTGATAGATGCAAGAAGGGTAAAGGAGTCAAAAGAAGTCTAAATTTGCAGCGGGACAAGTCTTATTATGTTGCTATACATAAGATAGACTTGGGGGTGATTCCATACCTTGAGCAAATTGCAGTGATTACAGGCCAGATAGGCAATGAAACAAGACTTCTATGTGTTGGAGAGAAACTAGTCATGGTTTGGTGAACCACAGGAAAAGCATGACAGACTTTAGACCAGAAGAGCCCCAATCTCTCTGGCGAGCACTCTTTTTGCATTGGAATTTTGGAATAGGTCCAAACTGGAAAAAATTCTAAAAAGAAACAGATGGGCAATCTTGAAATATCACAACTTTGAAATCTCATTGTCTTAAACTACCATGGTTTTGAAACTTTACAGTCACAAATATTGTGGTGTGTGAAGGTATTATTTTTTTGTCATGCAATTTCATAGACTCTAGCATTTTTTCATAGTGCATGTGCATGTGCACACAGACACACATGATGCAAGAGAAAAGACTTCATGAGGGACAGGTCATTGAGTTCACTCAGAGGTTAAGGTCTTCGGAAACATGGTTATAGTTGGGTTCCCTTTGGTGAGACTTTAGAATTAAGGCACCAGAAGTCTAAGGAGATCTCTGTTGTCTTTCAGCCTAGGTTCCAATTTCCTGTGCTGTTATGGGCCTGACTTTGATCTGTTGAAATCCACCTGAGACTGATCAGGTGGGTGGACTCACTTCAATTATGGCACCAGCTTTGAATATGAGGCAAGGATCTCCCTTCAGGAAGGCCTAGAAGACAGAGCACCATCAAACTTTAATACTAAACCCTGAAGGCTTAAAGACTATAAAATTTTAATACTGCAAGACTAACACTGTAAGATAGCATGACTTCAAAATTATAAATAATAAAAGACTCTACACACACACACATACACAATCCAGGAATTAGATTTAACAGAGAGATTTAAAAATAACTAGAAAAATATATTAAAGAATTTGTAGGATAAAGAAAGTATTTCAGGAATCGCTTCAACATCTAAAGTAGAACAAAATTAAGACCTAATTTAGAATTGAAATATTAAAATGCATTTGAAATAAAAATATCTTATGTTTCTATTAGTTTAAGTAGAAAAAATTATCAGTAAACTTAATAACAGAGCAAAAGAAATTGACATAAATCACAGAGAGAAATGAAAAGATCTAACAACATGAATAGAGCTTCAGTGATACATAGGAAAATTACAAGTCGTTTAGCTTTCATATGATAGGAACATTAGAAAAGAGAGAAAATGGTACAGATAACGTGAAGAGATGATGAAAACATAAAAATGTAAACACAAATCCATGACCAGTGAACAATATAGCAGTATAACTCTAAGGAAAATTATTTTCACTTTAATCATACTTAAATTGCTAAAGGACAAAAGTTTAGAGAAACATCTTTGAAATATTCAGAAAAATAAGGTACATTACATATAAAGTAGCAATGTTAAGAATGATGGCTTTCTTTTCTTCTGAAATGATGGCTTTTATTTTCTTCAAGGCCAGAAGAAAATGGAAAATCATATCTAAAGTGCAGAATGAAGAATTTCATTTAATTTATAATTTTGTATCCAGTAAAAAAATCCTTTTAAAATGGGACAAAGTATAGACTTTAGGATAAAGGAAATCCAAAGAATTTTCTTTGTCACTACATCTTCCCTGTAAGAAATGCTAAAGAATTTCATCAGGTTGAGGAGAAATGATATCAGATAAAAACTTGGGCCTAAAGGAAAGATTTCTAGGCACTTGGAGACAATATGTGAAGAATACAAATGATCACTTTTTTCTTTTTAAGAATACTGACTGTGGGCTGGGAGTTTGGCTCAAAGGCTTAAGCACCAGTCTGGCAGGTGCAAGGTTGTGAGTTTGATCCCCAGTGCCACCCCCCCCCAAAAAAAAAAAAAGAAAAAGAAAAAGGAATACTGACTGTGTAAAGCAACTAAAAATTATAAGACATATTGAAGTAATGTAAAGAATTAGAAGGAAGTCAATGGAATTATAAACAATATCAATTGAATGCATAATCTTAGACTGTAATAAGCTAAAGAAGTATATTATAACCCTTACAGTAACCACCAAAAATACAGAGAACCATAGTTAAAAATTCAGTTGAGAATATAAGTACTACAAAACCTCAATATTCAGCCAGAGGTTTAACTCAGCAGCACAAGCACCTGCCTGGCAAATGCAAGGTCATGAGTTCGATTCCCAGTACAAAAGCAAAACAAAAAGCAACAACAACAACAAAAAACAAAAAAAACCTAAACAAACCCACCTCAACACTCAAACCAAAACAAAGCAAAAATATGGACCAAGGGAATAAGGACAAGATAATAAAATAGCAAATGATAGGATAAAATCCATTTATATCAATAGTTACACTAAAGGTAATTATTGTAATTTGCAATTACAATATAGAGATTGTTACAGTTTAAAAAAGCAAGGTCACATTATATACTACTTAAGACCCTTATAATTTGAGATCAAAAAGATTAAAATAGATATATACTATAAGTGGTAAGCAGAAGAAAAAAAATAGGTCCCTAAGAGTGGATGAAGTAAATTTTAAGGCAAGGAATATTAGAAGAAATAATGAGTGATTTTCATATTCATATGAGTTAATTTACTAGGAAGACATAACATTATTAAATGTGTATCCACCTAATAAGAAAGCACCAAAATACGAAATGCAAAAGATAAAGCCAAAAGCAGTTGGAGATTTAACATCCTAGTGATGGGTAATTTTGTGTTTCAATTTAACTAGTCAATGGATGCCCAGATATTTGATTAAATATTATTGGCTGTGTCTGTGAAGGTGTTTCCAGAATAAATCAGCAGCTGAGTGAAGCATATACTCTTCTCAACGTTGATGGGCCCTTTTTTGAGGGCCTCCATAGAACAAAAATTCTGAGAATAGGGGCATTTGTTTTCTCTTTCTGACTGCTTGAGATGGGACATTAGTCTTTTCCTGCCCTTGGCTGGATTTATGTCATCAGTGCTCTTCGTTTGTGTCTTTTGGTCTTGGACTAGAATTTAGACTGTCAGCCCTCCAGTTTCTCAAAGTGGATTACAAGTCACACCGTTGGTTTACTCAGTCTCAATCTTTCAGGTTTAGGATGGAGCTATATTAATAGGTTTCCTCAGACTTCAGTTTGCAGATGCACATCGTGGGAATTTTCAGCTACCATAGTTTCATGAGTCAATGCATTTTGCCTCTCAGTATAGATTGGTATAAACAGATGTAGTTTTAACCATCCAAACTGCTATAACAAAATGTCATAAACTAGGTAGCTTACAGATGCCTGAAATTCACTATTGACAGTTCTAGAGGTTAGCAAGCTTAAAATCAGGGTGAACGCGGCAGATTCAGTGTTTGGTGAGTGGTTGTTTGTTTCCGAGATGATCTTTTTTCACTGTGTCCTCACATGGTGGAAGGAATGAATGAGGTCTCTTTAACTTATTTTGTACGGATGCTAATCTCATTCAAGACACCTCTACTCTTATGGTGTAATTGTCTCCGAAAAGGTTTCACCTTCTAATACCATGAATTTGTGAGGTAGAATTTCAGCGTATGAATTTGTGAGTGAATAGAAACATTCAGACCATACATAGGGATTCTTAATGTTAGAATGTTTCAACTTAAAGTTTTGGGCTTTGCTATGGTGCAAAAGCAGTATATATTCTGAAGAAACCATGTTTTGAATTTTGATTTTCTCCTGGGCTGGCAAAATGCAGTATAATACTCTGTTGTGATGTTGGGCATGGCACTAATCTGGAACTCCCAGTTGACCTTGTGATCCTTATGGCAAAAAACCAATTCTCTATAGTGTACTATGTTGCTATGCTGTAATGTTTGAGAGGTTAGGTATATGAAATACATTTTTAACTTATTAAAGATTTACTGGGAAGTAACCTTAATGTCAGTAAAACAGTATGTGTATGGAGTAGTTGTACTTCTGAATAACTGATAAGACTAGGAGACAAAATACCAATAAATCTGAGAGGATTTGAGCATCACTATTAATCAATTTGATTTAATTGGTATTTATAAACACTCATCCCAGTAAACACAAAATGTATGTTCTTTCCATGTGTGCCTTGAGTGTTTGCCGGAAGAACCATATACAAGGCCATAAAATACGTCTCTATAAATTGAAAAGGATTATAGTTATGGCACATATGTTTTTTGAGAAAATTTAACTGAAAATCTATAAAATGAGATAATCAAATCCAAATATATTAGAAATTAAACAGCACTTATTCTGACTATAACATATTTAACTTTATCAAAAAGAGATTGGAAAATTCTTTTCATTGAATGATGTGAAAATATAGCATATCAGCATTTATGGCAAGTAGTAGGTTGGCTGCAATAATATGCTTCATTCCTTTGAAAATGATCTTTTGCAATATAATATTGCGTCTCCTCCTCCCACAAGAAGATAAGTTAATTTTCACTTCTCCTTTCTGCTCTGGCCTCGTGACTTGATTTTCTTAGCTAATAGAGCATGGCAGAGTGACATAATAAGGCTTCTGATCCTAGGTCAAGAACTTTTTTTCATCACTTGAGATTGTCATGAGAAAAAGCTTAAGCTAGTTTCTTGAGGGAACATGAGATGGAATAAGAAATGCAGTAGATGGCTAGTGCTGGCCCCCAAGCATGTGAATTCTATGACTAAAATCCCCCTAGGCATTCAAACTTTAGTAATCAGCCAGACAAAATGTCTCATGGAAGAAGAATCATTGGTCTTAGCTCAGTTCAAATAGTTGTTTCACCATATTATACACAAATGAAATAGTTGTAGTTTTCATGCACAAAATAGAATTGCTTAATATATGGCACTAAATAATGGATACAGAAACTGATAGCTAGAAATGGGTACTTCTATAACTAAGCTTATATAATATGTTGCATTGGTTTTGGTATTAGTCAGCAATTAGTAACTGAAATGTCACAGAGTATGAAGTAGTGAATTGAATGTTAGAAATTTGAGAAATGGTGCCTTGTCTTACGTATTCATTGAATATGGTCAAAATTCTGTCCTGAGATAGATTGTAAAGTAGGAGATATGCCAAATGATTTTGTGGTTCTGGGAATAAAGATTTTTAAACAAAATTTTGAATTAAGCAGTTGGTTTCTTTTGGCTGTATGTGACAAGGTATGGGGAGAGAAAGAGTGAAAAAAAAAGAAAGAATTATCCAATTCACAAGCAGAAATTAGAGGAAGTAAGATTGGAATGTCAGGGTAAGAAAAAGTCTCAAGGTAAAAATCAAAGATGTAGCTGTTAGATATTTTCTTAAAATCTCAGAAATATTTGAGGCATAGTAGATAACGTCAACTACAAAAAAGGGTTTCAAGAATTATAAGGAGCTGTCCACAGTATCCTAATATTAGGTACAAGTTAAACATTGAGAAAGATGGAATTGTTCTATGCCTTCAATTAGATGATAGCAAAGAGGTTCAAGATAGCTGATAAAACAATGAACTGTATGTAGAAGACTGGTACATTTACTGCCTGTAAATAAACCTCAAACATAAAAAGGTATTGTATAGATGAAAACCACATTTAGAAGCACCTAAAATTAAAATATACATGACTTAAAATTTCATTAACATATAATTTTAGAGAAGGAAAAGATCAAAGATATGAGGGACTATAGGATATATTCTACTGAGAAATACAAAGGATAAATAATATATTATTGGTGCATGTAAAAAAGAGAATGAAGAAAATAGGATAGAAAATATATTCAAAGATGGTAGATATCTGTGATCCTAGCACTTGAGAGGCTGAGACAGTAGGGTTACCAGTGTGAAAGTTAAATTAGTCAGTTTGATTGATTTAAGAGCCATCTTGAAGATAGCAAAGCATACTTCTGGATGTGTTCGGGTGGATCATGGAGGCGTGAGCTTGCGTACTAATTCTGGCCCCAGCTACCTTCCTCTCTTGTGCTGTTCCCCTGCTCTGCTTCTGGCCACCTTGAAGTGAGGAGCCTTTGTCCATCAATCTATCCCACCATGATGTTCCTGTCTTGGAGCCAGTTGACTCTAGACAGAAATGTCTGAAACCATGAGTAAAATTAAACCTCTCCTCCTTTAAATTGCTGGCTGTTGGGTATTTTGCCTCAGTGATGGAAAAGCTCACTAATAGAATGAATTTGAGAGCTTGTCTCAATCCCTCCTCCTCCTCCTTAAAAAATAAAAACCCAAAAGTATTTAAAAATTCCAGTCCTCTCATGAAAGGACAATAAAACTTTTTTTGTTGATGTATTATGCTGAAGATTTTTTCTTTATTTAAACTTTTTCAGTCTTCTCTATGTGTACTTGATATTATTTTTATTTTTATAACATAACTTGTTTGCTAAGATATTCTGAACAAAAGAGCAATTTTCCTCTGAGAAATATATAGCCTACTATCTTGATCAAAGAATCAAAGTTCAGCCAGTTTAAGAATAATTTCTTTTTTCCTTTTATATCAGGTTCCCTGTCTGACAGCATGTACTGAACATTGTCCTGCAAGTTCCTTTCATTGATTATAGGTAGCAGTCACTGAATGATTAAATAGTTACTCTTGGTTTCCCTTCTCTATCTCTGAAAAACTTTGCCTTAGAATACACCCTGAATTAAGTGTTTTTTTTTAGTGAGATTGCATTATTATTGTCATAGATCTAAATCTTTATGATTGTTTTATTCTTTTTCTTTGCACTCTCACAACCTGACTTTGAGATTCTGTGTCCTATTGCTTTTGTTTCCTCCCCTTTCTTTAATCTCCAGGACAATGTTAGAAAGTTTCAGTTAAAACTCTGTGAGGCAACTCTTTAGATAGATGTCAAGGGATGGCTAATGCAGAAGCCAGCAGTGCTGCTCATCTTAGGGTTGGCTGAATAAACTTGAGAATCAAATAATGAATGGTTGATATTGTACATATGATTCAGAGTAGCTGAAGCTTTGAAGTGCTCTCAGAAATGATGTACT
The DNA here is from genome assembly GCA_004363535.1 of Dasyprocta punctata. Classification (NCBI taxonomy): domain Eukaryota; kingdom Metazoa; phylum Chordata; class Mammalia; order Rodentia; family Dasyproctidae; genus Dasyprocta; species Dasyprocta punctata. The sequence goes on from RJWM01016609.1 coordinate 23,772, forward strand.
CTAGGACAAAAATTCATATGAGTTTTGAGAATAGGATTTTATAAAATCCTGAAGTGCTGTGACATAGGTCAGGCGATTTGGATGCCAAGTCATGCTTGCTCACTTATTAATTCTATGGCCAAGGTGTCTGAGTATTTATTTGCCAAATAATTTATGGAGCAATTTTGAGGATTAAACGAGGAAAGCTCATAAAAGTTCTTCAGAAAATATATTAAAGAAATCCAACTAGCTGCTTGTTTTTGATCTGGGAAGATTTTTCTAGAGTTCATACAACTGCCATAGAATCTTTTTACATGTACTCTTTGAACTTGTAGGCTAGGAGTAATTCAAAAAAAGAAACATCTCCCTCCTCTTAAATGTCTTTATATCATTTTCTTAGTCTGTTTGGATTGGTATAACAAAAATACCATAAACTGGGTGTTATGACTTGTGTCTAGATGTCCCCCAAAGTCTCATGAAGTCATAGGTGGGGCTTTTTTCAGAGGTGGCTGGATCTAGAGTGTGTGATGCTGGGCTTAAGGACATGTGATTTCTAAATTAGACCACTGATTGGCTTGGCACCCGCCCTAAGCTAGGTAGCCTAGAAAGAATATAAAAGAAACTGCTAAGATTGCTTGGACTTTCTACTTTTGCCTGTCATGGACTATTTGTCTTCTGTGATATCCCTCTGCTATGCCAGCATGACTTGGAGCCAGCCAACTAAGGACTGAAGCCTCTACAAACTGTGAGATAAATAAAGCTTTACTCCTTTAACTCTAAGTGTCGGGTATTTTGTTTCATCAATGAGAAAAGTAGGACACTGGGTATCTCGTAAACAACATAAACATGTTAACTGCAGTTCCAGAGGCTGGCAAGTGCAAGGTTAAAATGCTAGCAGATTAAATGCCTTGTGAGGTTTTGCTTCTGCATTCATGCATGGCCACCTTGCATTGTGGAAAAAGCAAGGAATCTATCTAAAGTACCTACTCACAACACGAAGGTTCTCCCCAAACCCCTCAGTTTTCAAATACAGTAATACTGGGGAATAGGTTTCAATTTATGAGCTTTTGGGGAATAAAAATATTTATTTTATGACAACCAGATATGTTGTGGTTTGGTTCTGGAGTGTCTCCCCAAAACCTCATCTGTTCAGAGGTGGGGCTTGTGGAAAGTGATTGGATGATAGGGGTGCTATTCCTATCAGTGAATTAATCCACTGGTGAATCTATAGCTAAGTGTGCTGTTAAGAGCTGTTCTAAACTGGGGACATGACCTGGAAGGATATGTCTCCCACTCTGTGCTCCCTTTTCTTTGTGCTTCCTGGCTATCATGATGTAAGCATCAGTTCTCTGTCATGTCCTTCTGTCGTGCCATTCTTGCCTTAGAGCCAATGAACCATGAACTGTAATGGTGAGCCAAAATAAACCTTTCCTCCTTCAAGTCATAGGTGTCAGGTATTTTGTCCCAGCAATGAGGAAAGTGACTAAAACAAGATACTTAAGAATCATTTTGGTTTTTCTCCATCATTCACCAACCCTATCTTCTATCCATTAAACCACTATTCCTTATGTATTACTAAAGTTTCTCTTTGCTGGGACAAAATACCTGATACTCACAGTTTAAAAGATGAAACTGTTTATTTGGCTCTCAGTTTCAGAGAGTTCAGTCCATAGTCAATTTATTTCATTGCTGTGAGTCTGAGGTATGGCAGAACACCATGGTGGAAGAGCATGAAGGAGCAAAGTTGCTCACTTCATGGCAACCAGGAAGCAGAGAACAGGGGATGAGCATGCCAAGAAGGGGAGAGAGACTGGCTATAGTCGCCTGAATCACTGCCATGTCATCCACCCAGACACACCCAGAAATGTACCTTATAATACAGGCATCTCTCAGGCTAATCAAGTTGACAATAAAGCTTAAAGGCATCCCACCTTATCAACCATGTCTTAACCCACTCTCATTTTACTCCATTCCATTCCTTGTAATGAAATAAACATTGAATTAAATAACTTTTATATTTAAGATCTTTTAATGCTCCCCCACCTACCTAGGATAAGTTTCAAATTTCTTTTCTTTCTTACTTTCTGGTCGTGTTCTGATTCTTCCTTATCTTAATTTCCCTTTATTCTCCTCTATACTTTGTTCATTGGCTTTAGGAAATCACATCGAAGGGATAGTTATGGTATCGTCTGGGGAAAGGATCATGAATTGCAGAAATCAGAAATGTTTTATTTTGTGTAAGCCTACCTTAACAATCAATTTGGATATTGACTTATATTCTTTTTTGTTGTTTGTTTTTGTTTTGTTCTTTTGTGGTACAGGGAATTGAACTCTCAACCTCACGCCTGCCAGGCAAGTGCTTAAGCCACTGAGTCAAACACCCGGCCCTTGACTTATATTCTAGTAACCAGTATGTGTCTATTTTCTAACTTCAAAATTCTAAAGGACCCAAATTATTAAAATAGGGGAAGAGAAAAGAAACAGAGAGAGAGGGTTACATTATAAAAATAATTTAAAAAATCTTTTCATGTAAGCTCTTAAAATCTAATCAAATAAAACTAAGCAGTGTGAGAGATATAAATACTTTCTTATGAACAAAATGTTCTGGGCTTGAGAATTTTTGTTTGACCTTATCTTTTAGGTAGCTAAATTCTTACAAATATGCCACAGAAGTTGGATTTTCAAAAAGCTGTCTGACTTAATTTATTTATTTATTTTTTTTGTGGCAGAGAAATGCCTTCATCAATTAGTACAGATTGTTATTGATGTTTCCAAGAAATGCTACAAATTTTGGCTGTGTACTCTTAACATTTCAACAAAAAGACCAAGAATATCCTCCTTATGTCTAATCAAGTTCTCTCTCTGTCTCTCTTTCTCTCTTTTACTTTCAATGTTTCCTTGGTCAAGATGAAGAACAATATAGCTGGTTTTTGATAACTATGACACTTGTCATTGAATTTCTTCATAGGTGTTTCTTTTTCCAGACTAAATGATCTCAGTGTCTTTAACTGTTCCTCTAAATGAGTTTTCCATTTTGTCATTGTAAGTTGATTTTTCCTCCCTCTTCTAGACTCTCAAATTTCTTCATATTTTTTCAAACTTCGGAGACAAACGTTAGATACAGTATTTTACTAGGATGAGACCATTGCCAAAAAAAGTGGAAGGTTGCTTCCTGGTGCTTGGCAAATTGTGGTACTGTAAAAAAAACCCTGGTTTCTATTTTTTTCCTTCTTCCAATAACATTATCTTTAAAGACATTTGTTCAGTATCTATGTGCTAAACCAGCTTGCAAAAGTATCAAAAGAAATTTGGATGTTCATCTGGTCCCATTAGACACTTTGTAGGAGTATACATCTAGTGTTGGGAGCCAGAGTGACACAAATAAGGAGGGTAGTAAAACAAAAATTAAGGTATTTTTTCCTCAGTGGAAATTATTGAGAAAGGAGTGTAACATGCTGTTATTGTTTAAATTTGCTGGAACTAAATACGAGGACAGAGCAATACAACAAAATCCGGTTTATAAAATATTCAGTCAGTTTTCTGAAAATATATGAGAAATGCACATGGATCTTTCAAATACTGCATCAGGGTTCATTAGAGGAAGAGATTTAACATAAAATGTATATATACTATTTAAATGATTTACAAAGTAAGCTTACAGTGGCCACTTGCAGTGTCAGAGGTGAAAGAATTCAAAATGGCCATGTGTGCACTGGCGAGCTGGAGGCTCCAGTTGAAAGTGGAAGGGCTGGAGGTTACCTCAGAGTCCGGTGTGAGAGTATGTGGGAAAACTGATGGATCTGCCCTGGAACACTGCAAAATATGTGCTGGGAGCCTGGAGACAAATGTTCAAAGGTGGTGATCAAGACCAGTGTTCCTCAGAAGGAACAAAAAGGGAAGATGTTTTCTCCTTTCCCTTTTTATTCCATTCAGACAACAAGCCTATTGGTTGATGTCATTCACACCCAGGGTGGATTTTACTTGCAGCCTACATGTCAATCATTCATATGCTCCCACAACTGTGGTCCATGAATCCACTAAGGGGTTTTCCTTAATCCATTCAAATCGACAGCATGATTAACTATTGAAAGTGTTAAGCCAAAAGGGACATTTTAGTTTTGTTCAGAGTTGTTCAGTGTATTTCTTCTGCTTTGTTGCAGTATTAGAGGACATAGCCTGATTTACTTGCCTTCTCCAGTTGACACTCTTCTATTCTGTGTATAATTTTCTTAAGTCTTTTTATCTTGCCCTTTCTATTTTGCCTCTATAGACAAAAACACAAGCTCTTTTTATGTTAATGGTGTAATTGCCCTCTCCAAAAAGAAATAGGAAATGAGACGACTTTTAAGAAACAGAAGGTACATAATTTACTAAAAGTGCTCACTGAGACTAGAATGATGTGCTACAAAAAAACTTCCCACATTTCTAGCCCTGGATGTCAGGTTCCAAATATATCCTGCATCTTTCTGACTATATCCTTAAAAGTAGTTAAAGCCTGGTCATTGGCTAAAAATTGAACAACTGTGAATCCCTGGCTGAAGTGGGAAATGTGTACATTTCTCATGTTTCTCATTTAACTTTATTATGTTCACTAAGTTTTTGGTCTCGTTTTCTCAGCATTCCCTAGGGTCTATAGATCATTGATATTATGAGTACATAGTCTGAGGAACTGTATCTTCTAAACTAACAAGTCATTTGGATTTCAGAAAAGATTTGCACTATATTTTGACTTTTTATTAAAATCAAAAGTTCATGAGTATTTTATTGGGAAAATTATCATTTATCAAACAAAGAAGGTAAAATTAGCTAAGAGTTGAAGTCTATGATACCACAAGTAAGGCACAATCTACTAGCATAAATAATATAAATTGTTCATAAAATTGCATCATTTTCCTTTTTTTTATTTTCTAAAAGTTAACAGACTGAGTCAACTGACATTATTATGTGTAGAAATTAGGTCTTATCAGGAAGAGAGACAAAAGTATTTTTTTATTTATTCTTAGGAAAATTTGAATGTTATTTTGAAATGGTAATTATTTAAAAGGTGATTCAATGTTATGACAAATATATTCAGTGTAATCATATTTAGAATCTTCAGGAAATTAAAATGTAATCACTGTCCTTTGAACGATATTAGGGGCTGTACTATAGAGTGTTATTTAAAACTTCACTGCATTCAGCCCTGATGCCATCATTGGTGAAGAGTGAGGAGAGGACAGAAGAGCAGACGATTACATGGTGAAGTTGACAAAGAAGTGGGGTGTGTGCAATGTGTGTATTCCTTCTTCAAAATGTTGCTGCTGGAGCCCTGTAAGAGCACCTGTTCTACTGGGGCTCAGATACAATTTGTTCTATAGTATTACTGGCCTCATTCTTCAACCAGGGTAGCCTTGGAATCTTGGAACTAGAAGATCAGATGCTGGAACTGGAGGAAACATGACAAACCAAATACATTTTTATACTAAGGCCAGATGAAGAGAGGGAAAGGCAAATTCCCTTTCCAGGAGTCCATCATGAAACATTTCAAAGAGAGGTGTGGAATTCTGATCTGTACATCTAGTCAAAGGCTGGCATTTCTCTAGCAACTAACTTGAAAGTTTCACCTTGTGTTAGTCACTGTTTTACTAGCAAAACAGATATAACACAAGATATACAAATGTATGAGAAATTACAAGATTGGCTTATGATAGTCAGTCCAAGGTCTGAAACTCTCTGCAGGGTTCCCTGCAAGTCTGTATTAGGAAGCTAATGGGTCTGTGATGGAAGGCTCAAGTATCGATGCAGGAAGGTTGAAGGATCCAAGGCAGAAACTGAGGAGTGTGTACCAGAAGCCAAGAGACGACATTCAGACTGAAAGTGAAGACTGAAGCTCCTCAAAAGAACAAAAGCTAGTCCATCCTTCCTCATTTCCCTTTTAGACTGTCCAGGCAATTAGCCACCCTTGGGTGAGTCCTGTATACCCTAGGGTGCAGACAGCCACCCGAGGGCAGCTTTTCTGTATCCTAGGGTGTAGAATTGCTAAGCCAACTTAGTTAAGCTTCTAAACGTCTAGAGTTGAAACAATCAATCAGCCACTATACACCCATTCACTAGTGACAAATGTATGCATGGGAGGATAAATATGAATGCTGATTATATTTGCAAAAAAATTTCATTAGTAACTGATTTTTTGTCATAAATCTTGCCTCTGAGATAAAGCCTTCTTTAAATAATAATATGCCATCCTGATCACTCCTTTGATCTTGGCCCCACCAGAATTCTTTCTTCCTTGAATTACTACACTATGCCTTTATGTTAGTAATTACTGTCTGTTGTTTTAAATATGCTTTCCTGAATGGAATTTAGGGTCATAAGGGTGTGGGCCTCCTACCTACATTATATCTCCTATTATCTAAACAATATTAGGTAATGAAATAATGAAAAACATATTCAGTGTGTATATATTAGATAAAAGACACACATGCAAATTGAAAAGTAATGCTTTACTGCTTTAAGATTAAAAAAACTAATGACTTTAAGTTGATATTACCTATGTGATTCTAGGTATGTAGTGGTAGTAGTAGAGGTAGTTGTAGTACTCTACCTCTAGGTAAGTGGTGGAGCACTTACTTAGCATGTGTAGTGCTTAGGTCTTATCACTAGCATTCAAAAAAAAAAAAGAACTTGTGTGATCACTTTTGCTTAAATATCAAAATATTTCTATACTTTTTATACTGTTGGTAGTAAGCAATTTTACCTCCTATTCCCTTTCAATTCTGGCCCTCAGACCTTTGTCCTAGGGATACTTCTCTAGGTATTTTCATGTTTACACAAATAAAAGGTTAAGACACAGCAACTGCGTCTTCCAAGGACACCATATATCATGAGTATTAATAGTTTCAAAGCTTACTGGCTTCAGAATAAGTTGATCAAGTTGGCAAAAGCCATCTCTTATATCTGATTTGAATATTTCTGCATAAAATCTGTGTCTAATCACTGTATACATATTTTAGTTTCTCAGTCAGTGTAATCGGTTTAGCTCTCCAGGTAAACTTACGTTGGATGATAGAATAAATAGCTCCTCAAACACCAATATGTCTGGCATGCAACAGTGCTTTTGAGGGTCTGTTGATTGCTCTGGCTAAATTCAATAACATCTTCCCAATTTTCAAATCCCATGATTATTTTCTCAGTCCCTACATTTAATTTTTCTGAGACATTTGAAACAACTGACTGCTCCTGTTTTGAAACTTTTGTTGGTATTACAGAAGTCACTCTGTTTTGGTCTCTGTCCTCACCAACTATAATTTCTTACTTTATCTCATCAGATTCTTTTATTCTGCTGCCTCTAAAACTTAATGTTTTTTACAATCTGTTCTTGATCTTTTCCTGGTCTTACAGAATAATATATTCTATATTTTCCATTACTTTCACCCACACCTACATATGACCAATGCCATATTCTTACCTTTCCTCCAAATCTTGCTCCTGAATTCTTCCAGCATTGTCTAGTCAATCTCATAAACTCCCACGCATTTCTCTTCATATCACTCACACCCAATTAGTCTTCAAGATATGGAAATTGTTTATATACCTCAAGTGCGTATTTTCTTTTCTGCTGCATTTATTTCCTACTAGGATTAGTCCAGACTTCATGTTTCACATCCTTCAGTGTTTCAGTAATTTTCAAACTAAAAAATAATGTATTTGTTTATCTCTGTTCTTTATAAGCCAATGAGCTTCTGACATGTAAGGACTACACTCTTGCTATCTCTACTTCCCAGTGACTTAAAAAATTTGCTACTTTAGGTTCTCTGTGCATGCTTATTGACTAAACGAGACTGCTCTGGATGCTCATTTTTAGGGGGCCTCTGTCCCTTTGCATTAGACATTAAGGTTACTGTAGCTTGTTCTTTGACCACTTCTTTATGCCTGAGAATGATCAATTCAGCTAGTGCCACCTGAAAGCAAGTTTGGTCCACCATGAGAATCTTGTTGTAAATGACCAGTTTTGAAAGGTTCCACAGGGAAGGTAATCAATCTCTGCAGCTGAGGACATCTTGCGCTGCTGCTTTCCAGGAAGCTGCCAGATGGCTCAAAGAAAAGCATCCTTAGTTAAAATTCTTTCAGAGGTGTCCTGGGAAAATGTTTTGGGCAAATGTTCAAACAAGATCAGTAAGTGAAACACCGGCTAGGGAAAGGACATCATTTATCTTACTTCTCCCCAGCTGATTCTTTGCTTGCTTCTGAGCAAAGACTAATTTATTGACTTACGACAGTTCCTAAACTCTGATTGTTAATTCTTTAGGGGAATTTCCAGTGAACAGACTATGACCAAATCTCTTAACAAAACTTTTAAAATATGTCTGAGAGATAGGATCATGTTGCTAATATGATTTTCATTAAAGAAAGACTAATAGATGGTAACAACATGTTTCTGAAATATATAAAAAGCTTTGGATGGGAAATGCTCATCTTTGGATGGGAGAGCTCATGAAAAAAATAAAAGGAACAATAGTAAATGAACTTATATGGCAAAGAAAGGGTCTAGCATTTGCTTCTCTAAGGTTTTGATTGTATCTTTTTCAGTCTTTAATGTGACCACATCAAATGATCTTGGGATGTTATTATTGGAAGCAAGACAGATTCAATTTCTTAAACAGAAGTTTTTAGGAATTCTCCTTGTCCCAAATAGATCAAATAGCACCAACAAAATAAAAATTCTTCCAATTCTGGAGCTAGATCATCCTAAAGGTCAATGAGTGTGTATGTGCCTGTTCTTAAGGACATAGAAATGTTGAAATACTTACATTTTCTTAAACATGTATCATCTGAAAGGTATAACCTAAACTTACAAAAATGATGTAAGCTTGGCATATAAAAGCTCTGCATTTTTGGATTTTGGAGCATATAAATAGCTAAGTAACTCAATAATAGCTAAATAACATTTTTTCCTGATAAATTGGATTTCTGCTCTCAATATAAAGAAATGAGGATGTAATCAGTTCCATTTCAGTGGGCTGAATGAGAGGTCAGGTTTTAATGCATTCACATTTCTGGTATGAGAGGCAGATTTATCCTGAGCTGAAAGTGGATTTGTGTAGTGATTCTGATCCTGAAACAGATTCTCCTGAGTTCTCTTCTAGGAGTCTGATGCAGATGGGCAAGCTGGCCCTGAGGATGTGTCTGTGCTGTTTGAGGGGGGAGTGTCTCACTGGCCATCTGAATAATTATGCATAATGTCTATACCTGGGAGTGGAGAGCTGCTTCTTTGACAGATGTGACCATGAAAGAGACATTCTCTGAAAAACTGGTGGGGAGCCAGCTTGCTGACAGAACAAAATTTTTTCCCCTAGAATACAAAAACTGAGAAAAAATTACAGTATCACAAATATAATGAGCAATTAATAAATGCAGTGAGAATTGTTAAAAAAAACCACTTCCTTCATGGAAAGAACACTAATTCTTTCCCAAAGCATTGACAATGAAAAAGATTTCTTTTATTCAGTCTCATATTCAAGCTGGATATACCAGAGATCCCATTCTAACATCCATAGTTACTCATTTCATAGATCATGTCCCAAAATGGAGCTAGTTAGTTAGTTAGGTAAAAGTCTCCTAAGTTTAGTATTTTTGTGCAATATAGAGTTTACTGGTATTTAACAGAAAGTTCGATTGAGAGAATAGTGACAGAAGACAATAACATCGTAATCATTATCTTTCTGATGGGAAAAAGACATTTTTTTCCCCTCTCCCTTGTGCCTTTGGTTTCTGTGTCATTTTGAAACTCTGCTATCCAGATAAGGAAGGCCACCATTCTGCTCTGCTCCTCTCATGTCCCAGCTGTCATTCCACCCATTCATGGTCCTTTTCATTAATGCTCAGAGGAAAGCACAAGAGATGTAAAGAGATTGCGCTAAAATAAAGCCAGTTTATACTTAATCTCTTAATGGCTCTTATTCTCCTATCAATAGAAACAACTTGCCAAAAAATTGCAAACGTATACAGTTATCAGAAAATGTATTCAAAGTGCACAACCACACTCTGTTTTTTGTCATTGACTATGAAAGTACTTAATCAAGGGACTTGTTAAATCAGAGATTATACAAATTAACACAACATTCATGTTTTAAAATTCCTTTAAGAGAGAAAACCTACCTTTGAAGGTGAAACAAAATTTTAAAAATTCTTTTATGTATCAAGTCTACCTTATTTAGAGAATGATAGATACAGGCACTTCATATTTTATAAGTGAATGACCTGCAATAATCAAAAACATTATCAAAACAGAGTGAAAGGAAATTCAAAGTACAAAACAACATCTGCAGAATGAGTCTGTATACACACAGACACTACACACTGTACATGAACACCATACATGAAAATGCACAAACTAAAGAGAATTAATTTAATTTATAAAATAAACAATCCACTGATTTAGTTCAGCAGCTTAGTGAAGGTTACTGGCTGTGCTATAAAGGAGAATGAATGCTTTTTGGAAGTATATGGGTACATATAATTGTGGTGGGTAATGTTGTCTTTTATGTATGAATTGGGTCCAGTCTATTTCAGTGTTTGTTTTATACAGGTTTGTTTTGGATTATTTCTTTCCAACAGATTGAGGTTTATTTTCCAGACAAAGAGTTTTTGGTTTAACTCTCAGTGAATACCCATAAACATTGCCAAATTCTCACTTTACTTTGTGAGCTAACATAGTCAATGTTGATTGTGAGTCTGGGCTTATTAGAATAACTTCTGGTTTGCTTTATCTATTTCTAGTTTGCTTGATCTAAGTTGATCAAGGTAACCAGATAGCTGCCAATTATCATTTTTAATATGTGCCATGGTGGCACAAATGTGTTAGGGAAGAAACCAAGTTTTCCCTTGTACTTTTTAATACTTTCTTCCCTTACAAGCAGACAAAAGAGAAGCAAGAACATCTGGAAACAATCAGTAAACAACAATTTGGAAATTTCTGCTTCATTTAGATTTGACATGCTTCAGAAAAGACTCTCCATAGAAAAATTAAATTTGATTTTTAATTCCATCTGGAAAATTCAACTATTTGATACCTCTAAAACTGGGAGTTTTCCATTTCCACTGTCATCTCTCCAATTTAGCAATATTTGTTCCTCAATTCCCTCCCACCTCAAAGATACACATCTGGTCTTCAGTCATAAGGATTTTATTTCTAAAATTTGGAATAGGTAATCCTATCACTCTCCACTTCATAAACCTCCAAAAAGTGCTAGTAGTGTGCTGAAAAAAATTGAACTCATTGATTTCCACTGTAACATGCATCACATACTGGAATCGATTTGGTTTTTGCCTCTCTCCTTTCTTCATACGGTGTGTAGTCCAACTACAGATATTTCACTATTTACATTTTTCTTGTTGTCTCCCTTACTTTCCCTTCTTCCTGCTTTTCTACCATTCTTGTCCCTCTTTCCCTGTTTCTCCTCCTCTTGTTCTATTAATCATCTATATTTTAATTTATTGATGGATTAGTCAATCTGTAAGTTCTACTTCTGTCACTCCATCTTTTATTACAATAAATTGTTACTTCCTTTGTTCAAACACCGATACTGCATTTGTTCTAATTCTTGCCTTACAGATGTTTGTACATCACTTTCTTATGCCAGGTTATGGGAGTTTCTTGAGCACAGGACGCACCTCATTCACCACTTTACACAATACCTAACATAAGGATCTGCATCTAAGAGAAATGCAATAAAAGTTAATGAAGACAAATAGAATGAGTGTGTGGATGACTCAGGACACTTCATCACAGAAAGAAAAAAAAATGAGATACATAACCAAGATATCTCAGATTTAATATTATTTAGCTCTTTTGTTGAATGACAGATCTATAAGGATTATGAAGAAAATAAAAGTTAAAAAAAACAGGAGACTTTTTTTGGCAACAGAAAACTAAACAGTGTATTGTGGTTCTGATACAATATAGAAATTTTTATATTCTCATATAAACCACTGTTAAAATACAGCTTCTTAAATATTTTAATATTGTGTGTTGTATGCAATCTCACAGGATTGTGAGACTCTACTTCAAAAGCAAATAGTGCCAAAGCAACTTTTATCTCAGTAATAATAGGATTTGTTTTCTTCTGAGCTTTGGATAAGCTTATAACCTCAAATAGTTTTAACTCGTTTTGATGATGAAAGCTTTGCCCCTGCAGTGATTGAGGTTTTTGTGTCAAAGAATGGAACTAGGATGCCACTGGTGTGGTATAGGACAAGGGTGGTGCACTCGCTAGTGATACAGGCAAGTCTTTTTTTCACCGGCTACGAACTATTATTGAAAAGACAATCATGTCTTTTTACATCATTCAAAAGCGTTTTTTTTTTTTTTGTCTTCTGGTCACACCCTTACAATATGCTTTACTTTGTAAAAATAAAAAAGAAATTCTTCTTTTACTAGAGATTGAACTCAGGGACTTTACACTGATTTATCTCTCCAGGCCTTTTTACTTTTCAAATGTTGAGACGAGGTCTTGATAGGTTGCTAAATTGCCCAAGATGGACTTTGATTTGTGATTCTCCTGAGTCAGCCTCCCAGAGTGCTGGAGTTACATGCATGTGTCACAGCGCTCAGTTTGAGGAATCATAGTTCTTGCCTCAGTGTTTTTATGTGCAATTTCTTTCTAGAAGTTTGGTTTTTCGTATGCAAATAGGTAATCTAGTGCTTGAAACTCTAAATATCTTTTGAACTGAATCAGCCTAGTGGTTTCACTGTGTTTTTCAAAATGATTCCTGTGTAGTAACAATGTTTTCTGAGAGTGTGCTTACTCCTACTTGTGAGTATATCTCTCCTTTTAATAAGAGGTACATGGGGAAAGAAAAAGGAGAAAAGAAAGTGCAAAGATAGTGCGCATACTTTGTGTAACTAGTACCAAGCAGTCCCTTACATACTTCTACATGTTTCCATTGGTCTAGGGTCAATGAATCAAATCATCAACCTATTGATCAAATATTTGTTATACATCTATCATGTGACCAACAATATCCTTTTTCTTCTAAAGCAAGATTATGGTAGGACTAACGCTTATCTTGCTGCTCAACATGTGTTAAATTATCACTTAACTGTGAAATTTGGTTCATTCATTAGGACCCATGAATGTTCCAATGGTCCATATTAAAACAATATTTATTTTGTGTAGTTGTAGGAATTTTGTCTAAAGTCTCCAAATAATCCAATGGCAGTATTTACAGCACAATTTCTGTCATGATACCATTTTACCTTGTGTTTAGATTTGCTGGGAACTTGTATTTCTCCTGAGCTTTGCAGACTGTGTATCTTGGGTGCGGGAGAGTGACAGAACTCTTGTCTAAATTTATATACCTGTAATTCTTAGGGACTGCTCCCAGGTTTTGTTCTGTCAGTTTCATCTGCTACTAAAGTCAAGGACTTACCCATGTTTTTGGTCATTCATCCTTTTTTTATGTTGTTGTTAATACTGTGCCTTCTTCCAGTTATCTACTATGCCCCTCTGTATTTTACGTAGCTCTGCATAAATCTCAGAAATGCAACATATATCTACTCAGCACTTTATTTTTCTTCTTATGAACAAAAATTTATGAAATTGAAGAACTTCAACTTGTGGTTAGTCTTTATTCCAAACTCTGAGAAACGCAAACTTATTTTACTTCAATGTTCTCATTTTTAATTACATCCTTCTTAATTATTCTTATTTTAGGCTTAGATGCTTTGTGTTCAGAGTCCTTTTCCCAACGCACACAATGTCCTTCAACCTTCTGAGAATTTACCTTGATAGGTCTAAACCCAGTGCTGTTTGAATTCTAGGAACTTGTCATTCTGGAACAGATATAAATAAGGTACTCATTCATGAACTGGTACAAACTTTCCTGTCACTTGCTCCCGTAGGACAGTTAGGTGCTTCTGAGCCTCCAAAACAGGTTGGAATTCCTGTACCTCTGGAATTCTGGCCACTGATCTCCATCCCATCTGCCTGTCTCCTCCACTGCTCAGTGCTGCTTGTTATTGTTTGGATTTCTCCATGTACTTGCCAGGACATCCTCACTTTATTTGTGGAAATCTGTTGTCAGCTATCTTCTACCCAACCCTGATTCCTATCAACCTCTCCAACTTTAGGAGGCAGCTAAAACATGAGGACCACTACTCACCCCTGGCCTGGTTTTCATAAAAGTGTATTCCCAAGCCTTGTTTGAAACATGGAAGTTATAAGTTATAATACAGTTTTGGCAGTAGTCTTCAAGTACTGTTTGTATGCTATTGTTATTCATGTTTTACACACCAACGAAAATGTAAATTTGATGAAGGCAAATTCATGTCTGGTTAATATCTGAATTCTCTTTTTCTCTGTGGTGTCAATCACAGTGTCAAACACAAGGTATACACTTTTAGGCATTGACTAAATGGTAATGGGAATAATGCCGAGTCATTTGGAATTTCTCTTAATACAAGGCATTTCTCTTAGTTGGAAGAAGAAATCTTTATTTTATTCTTGTTGATGCTCCTGTCCTTGGAATTTTGCCATTTCAGAACTCAGTGGTTTTGTTACTGAATGTCTTTCAACTGTAGAAATCAAAGGGCCTCTGGGGATAAGAGCTTCTTTATGCTCCAGGCTTAAGGGTTTGCTAGAAGCCATCAATAGTTTTCTTGTAACTTTTGAGAAAATGATATATTCCAGAAATGTGGACACCTAGCGTGTCTGCTTAGATTGTTCCTTTTAAGTGTATCAATTTATTCTTTCCCTCATCATGACTAAAAACAGTCATTGTTCCCCTGAATTCTTCTAACTTAGAGGTTAAGACCATAAATAGGTTGCTTCAAATGCCAACATCTTGAATAATTTTCTTCTCATACTTCACCATGAATTTTCATTTGTGACTTTCTTAATTATCAAAAGAAAAAATGGTGCCTTCCATTGCACAAATTGCTGCCATGGAGAACCAATGGTTACATAGACAGTAAATACTTATATTGATATTTTGAATTTTACAAATCTGTGTTTTGACATAAGGAGAGAGTAGAGTGAATAAATAGTATAATAGAAAATAGAAGAAAGAATGTGCTAAAATCACAATAAGAATGCTATTTGAAGTATCAGCTATTGACATAAAAATGTTATATGCTATAAATCTGTAAGCAACTAACATAGCTAGTGATTAACTCACCTAAATGCTGAGTTAAATTTTCATTAGGAAATGCATATTGGATTATATTGCATTTCGAGGAAGTCCTATTTTTCTGTTACTGATTGTGTATAAAATTGTTATGAGAAGGTAGAATTAGATGTTAAATAATTTTTTGAGCAGTTTAGAATAAGGCAAAAGTGGCTTTTGTTTTATTTTTTCTAAATCTTGGAGATGTAGTATGATAGTTTAAACACTTATATCTAGTCCTTGGAAGAGTACTTTAAACTATTAATATATGAAAGCTAAATTGTGAGCTTTGTTGTCTTAAAAGTCGATGCAACTTTAAATGTTTTAAACATTTTAATATCTGAAGAATTATTGGACCTCAGATGGAAGGAGGGGGAAACTCCTTTCCATGTTTTCCGTTTTCATGTGGGGGGATATCTGTTAGTGAAACGTTACTGGCCTCTTCTTCCCATTATTCATTTCAAAACACCAGAAGGGAGGTTTCTGCCTGATGGGCGAGAGCTGGGTCCAGTTTCTTTAGTGGTCCCTGAGACTTTACCCCCTTTCCTTCTCACATTGCTCTGGGCCAGGGTAAGTGATCAGTCTTGCTTCTTGTTCCAATTTCTCATTTTGGCAGCCCTTTCTTTCTTTATTTCTTTTTTAACCAATCTTTATTTTGAATCTTTTTAAAGTTCTTGAAAAATAGGTAATGATAGGGCAGGGAAATAGCTCAGTGGTACAGTGCTGGCTTAATGCGTACAATGCCCTGGGTTTAATCCCTATCACTGAAATTAGAATCACAAAATAACTAATGCTTTTCAAAATGGTGACAACCCAGATATGAAGAATCAAAATAACATAGTAGAGAATCAAATGCATTGGATACTGAATACTTTGCTGGTTTTAAAATTTTAAGTTTAAATATAATTTATTCAAATAAAGGTATCAATGTCTTGACTGACTTGAGCTATCCATTGGAAAGAAATAAATACATGAAAAATGACTATGTTAATATTATTTGTATTGCTCTGGATATAGCTCAGCAGCACAGTGCCTGCCTGACAAAGCACAAGGTCCTAAGTTTGATTCCCAGTGCCAAATAAATAAATAAATAAAATTTTAAAAAATTGTGTTTATTAAAGTTGGTTTAGTCTTGATAGGCCTTTGCAAACTATTTTGGTAAAAGATATGTCAAAGGAGGTAACTTCCTGAAACACCTTAATCTCTAATGAAAGGCTCATTAATGTGTCAATAAATGTGGAAGATGAATTACATCAGAATGGGGATTGCCAAAAATTAAATGATCTTACATGGAAGAAACAACACATTAGTGCAAAGGTAGTTAAAATATCCTTTTAATCTATACACAGAGATTATCTATTATATTAGTTATTTAAAGCAATCATTTGAAGTTGCATTTGGAAAGAGTGATATATTATTTATATTGTCAGTTAATATATAATATATGTTAACAGATCATAGATGTTTCTGTTCTTAAAAATTTCTCCCTCAATGTTACGATTTAAATGTGAAGTGTCCCCCAAAGACTCATGTATTGAGGCCTTGATCCCAAATATAGCAATGTTCAGAAGACATAAACGTGACTATTGTGATGCACCTACTTCAAAATGGGTTGGCTGATTGATCGTCCCATAGTTGAATGGACTATTAGACAGTGGGCCTCAGTTAGAGGAAATAGGTTATTGAGGCTGTGACTTTGAAGAGTATGTCTTCTCTGCAGTTCTTAACTCTCTGGGTTTCCTTTTCTTTCTGCTTCCTGATGGCCATGAAATGAGTAAATCCACTTCACCACACCATTTTGCCATAATGTTTCGCATCACCTCATCCATAGCAATGGAAGCAGCAGACTGGGAACCAAAACCTCTGAAATTATGAATCAAAATAAATATTTTCTCTTTTAACTTGTTTTTCTCAGGTATTTTGTCATGGTGACATAAAGCTAACATAATAACTGTGTAAAAAAAAGAAACAATAAGATCATTGTATGCATACTCATGTTTATAGCAGCACAATTTATATTAGCTAAATCTGGAAATAATTCGTGTGTTCACTGACAGATGAATGGATAAAGAAAAGGTGGTATTTATATACAATGGAGTACCACTGTGTCATAAAGGCTAAACTCGAGTCATTTGTAGGAAAATGATGCACCTCCAGATGATAACTAAGTGAAATAAACTGGAAACACCAGTTTGAATACCACATTGTTTCTCTGGTGTGAAAAACACAAAGGGAAAACAAGGAGCACAATGATATTGGGAAATGGGAAGAACAACTTTAAATGGGAGGGGGAACAAAGGAGGGGTAAAGGGGAAGAAAGAAAAGAAAAAGAAAGTTAAAGAGAATAGAAGAAAAAAATGTAAACAAAGCTGTTGTAAATAGTGGGGAGATTGGTTGAAGGGCGGGGAAAAGAATGCAGAAAAAAAAGAATTAAGTTATATTATGTATACAGCCAGGTGTGGTTGCGCACAGCTATAATCCCAGCACACAGTTGGCTGATGCAGGGGGATTGCCGCAAATGAGAGACCAACCTGGGCTACGTAGTGAGTTCAAGCCCAACCTGAACTACATAGCAAGACCCTGTCCCAGAATAAACAAAAAACAAAAAAACCTCAAGACAACAACAACCCAAAAAGATACATTATGAATGAGCAAAAATTTCTTATGATTCATGTGATCAATATGACAAATATGTACTAATAAAAATGTAAAGTTAAAAAAGAAAAGCAGAAAATGAGAAGCAGTATGATCATTAAATGGAAGTGTAAACTAAGGAAAAACATAGAAGAAACATACAACACACTGAGGTTTTTTTCATTGTTACAGTGAAAAAAGGGAGCTGCTTTAAAATTTTAAGAAAGCCTTGCAGTGGCTGACCCCTGTTTATTTTTCTGCATTGTATCATGTTATTTTTCTTGCTAAAACATCACATTGTTGGCAGACTGGCCATTTTTCAGTTCCTCAAATTCACTTCATCTTTGCTGCCTTCAAAGCCTTGAGTCTAGTGTTCCCTATGTAATATTCTGTGTGACTTTTCCCTCCTCACTACTGGGACACTACTTACTTTGCAAGGACTGGTGTTGTTCATTCCCTCCACATGGCTTTCTCTGACTGCACTCACATCCACGACTCCATCTAGCTCCAATAACCCAGAACTTATGGTCCTCATATAAAATTGTATTAATAAATACTAACTTGCATTTGATCTCTTAAAATTTACAGTCCTTATTAGAACACTAAATAAATTAGAAAAATATTTTGATGGTTTATGAAAGCACAGTACAGTATAGATCTTAAAATCATTTTGAACAATTAAACTTGAGGAGTTGTATTTTCAAAGGGACCATATGTATTCTATTATGTAAAGTTTCTATAATAGATGAATTTTATTGAACTTGACAAAATAAAATTGATGGAAGAAAATATACAACTTGCTTACTGTTTAAGTTTCTATTCTTTTAGTTAGATGTTTAAAATGGGAGTAGTTAGATAATTGATCCTTTTTATTTTAATCAAAATAATGTATCATTCCAGGAATATCTGACCTAAATTTAAGGCCAATCATAGTAGTTACACTTATCATTCCTTCATCAAATATTATAATGGAAACCTTTTCTGTGCCAATGAGAAACTGGCCAATTTCCGAAAGTCAATTTTCTGTTGATCAGTTCATTTAATCAATTTACTGGGTTAAAATATTGTTAATTATTTCTTAATAGCCTGTTAATTATGATATTGTCAGTGTACCTTCTACATTATAATATTCTACATTAGAAGAGGACAGTTTATCTGCTTTCTTTCAGTTTTTACTACTATTCCCTGTTCTTAATTATTCCTTTTGCTGTTTAGACTCTGGATGTTTCCTTTTCTTTCTTTCTTTCTTTCTTTCTTTCTTTCTTTCTTTCTTTCTTTCTTTCTTTCTTTCTTTTTCTTTCTTTCTTCAGAAGTGTGTGCTTTTCTATTTTTTTTCTATTTTATTAAGATAATTTCAGATTTTAATTTTGCCTTTCAGGCTGTAAGCGAGTCCATGTAAACTTGAAAAAATAAGAACTTTGTTGTCTTTCATCAGAGTTATTAGAAAGCAGAGTGGTTGTATGACATCAGTCCTGACTTCTAAGGAATAGTTCTTAGAAATGTTTTCCAGGCAGATTTAAATCACTGTTATTAGTGTCATCATATAAACCTTTGCTACTTTGTGCAGCTGCCTGTCTGCTCACTGCAGGATTTCTTTTTAAATTGTCTATGTGCATCTTTTGCCAATTATAATCTTTTTTATTTTAATTATGACATGTAGATATTAATAGGGAAAATATGGAAATATAAAAAAGATCCTTTTTACTTCTTTGAAAAAATTAAAACAAAATTTCATAACAAAATAGTGTTTCTTGAATTTAGGATTGCTTTAAAGGAGACCATAGAAGACAAAAGCGAACAGGCTTTGGCATTTTCAAATGTGCTTTCAAATTTATGTAATCACTCATTTCTCATGACAATCTTGTCAGAGAAATTGCAGTCTTCCAATTTATAGACAAGGAAACTAGCCTTTTGAGGTGATCAATAAACTTGTTCACCCTTTCTCCTTTTAATTCTTTGTGTTTTGTCATTTTACTTCTATTAGAGACAGCAGGAGATGATTTTCAAGAACAGACACTGATCACCTTATTCACTATAGAAATTTCTTTCTCTGTCTTTCTTTTCTTCTTTTTCTGTACTTTTTTCCTTCCTCCTTTCCTTTCCTTTCCTTTCCTTTCCTTTCCTTTCCTTTCCTTTCCTTTCCTTTCCTTTCCTTTCTTCCTTCCTTTCTTTTCTTTTCTTTCTTTCTTTCTCTTCCTTTCTTTCTTTTCTTTCTTTCTTTCTTTCTTCCTTTCTTCTTTCCTTTTCTCTTTCTTTCTTTCTTTTTTCCTTCTTTCTTTTCTCTCTCTCTCTCTCTCTTTCTTTCTTTCTTTCTTTCTTTCTTTCTTTCTTTCTTTCTTTCTTTCTTTCTTTCTTTCTGCCTACCTTCCACCTTCCTGCCTTCTTTCTTTCATCAGGATTCAATCCAGTGGTGCTGTATGTTGTTAGGCCTTTAAAATTTTTTTATTTTGAAATAGAATCTCACTCAGTTCCTGGGCTGGTCTCAAACTCAGAATCATCTTGCCTGAAACTCCAGAGTACCTGGGGTTACCAGGCACGTGTCCCAAGCAGAGATTTTTGCTGGCTTTCTAAATTTTCCTAAAAAAGATAAGTGGAAGGTAAGTTGTAGAAAGAAAGAAAATATTGTTTTCAGGATGGCTTTGCTTGGTATTGTTAGCATAACAAGCTGCTGGGAATTTAGTAGCCTAAAAGAACTTTCTTTATGATCTTGCAGTTTTGTAGATCAGAAGTGCCTGTTCTTGGTGTTCTGTGCTCTGGATTGTACCAGGCTGAAATTATCCTCTCATCTTTTAAGGGGAAACTCTGGGAAGAATCTTCTTCTAGACCCATTTGTGTTGCTGACAGAATCCTGTCCCAGATTCTGGTTGAAGGACTGAGATTCTCTTTTTTTCTTGGTGGCTATCAACTGACCACAGGCCTTAGCTGCAACATGAAGTCTTCAGTTCATGAGTGTGGTTACCTGCATGTCAGACCCAGCAACAGTGTACTGAATCATTGTGCATGGAATCTACTTTATCTTCCTTTTCCGCTTCAGGCTGCATTATATTCTTTGCTTTTAAGGGTTCATGTGATTAGATTGGGCCCACCTGCATATTCCAGGCTAATCTTTATTTAAGGTACATGACTTCAAATACCTCTGTAGAGTTCCTGTTGCCATATAATATAAAATATTCCTAAATTCTAGGGATAAGAACATAGACATCTTGTGGGGACCACTCTGCCTGCTACAGACAGGAATTGAAGAGGAAGAAAACTTTTCTATCTTGAAATATATTTGAGGGAATTCTTGATACATTTTTATTAGGTAAAATTTATTCTTAAGTACAGGAGTCTCTGTTTAATGATTGTTTTCCATTTTAATTTGGAATATGTGGGTAAATACACAGTCACTATTGCTTAGGGTCTTTTTATTTTCCATTTCTGGAAATAAAGTATACCTGATTCTATTT
>RJWM01016610.1:0-45264 GCA_004363535.1 Dasyprocta punctata
GCCACCACGCCCGGCTTAACATGGGTATTATTTCTGTTTTATTTCTTGCTACTTTTTGGAATTATATACAAATAAAGGTTTAAAGGCTATCGTGGTTGTAAAAACACAATATTCTTTACAGACTGTAAGTATTTATTAATTTGGTCATGGTTTGAGAGGACAGCCTAACGAGCGTGCAGTGGGGTTCCATGCAACTGTGAAATTCCTGTCACATGGTCATACGCAGGCAGTTGCCCCTGCCACAGAGAAGATGCTGAGACACACTACTAAATGAAAGCAGGTCACAAAACAGTACATACAACCCGACATTTAACAAAAGTACATGTGTAAATGTTTACCGATGTCTCTGGGTGACAGGACATAGGTGACTCTTTTAGTCTGTCTAGATTTTCTAATTTTTTTCTTCCACAAATGTGTTCTTTAAATAATACAGAAGAAAAACCCTAATGTAACTCAGTAAAACAATTTTTTAAATTTTAAATAAAAATCTTGCAATAACTTCTTACTTTTCCTCATTTATTTAAACAAACTGGTTTCAGACTGGACTAGATAATTTTTTCCTATTATAATGGAAATGGAAAGTTGTTTTTCATTTTGTTTTGATATATAGAGTATATGACCCCACCATAAGATTCTGACAAACCACATATGAAAAACAAATATGAAGTAGCTTATTTTTAAAAATTATGAACTAGCTGAGCATGGTGGTGTAAGCCTGTAATCCTAGCACTTGGAGGGCTGAGGCAGGAGGATCACTATGAGTTCAAGGGTCGCCTGGGCTACACAGTGAGTTCAAGGGCAGCCTTAACTACATAGTGAAACCTCATCTCAAAAAATAAAATTTTTTTAATTAAAAAATTATGAACAGAGAACACGAATGTGAAATACACCAACAAATATGCTTCAGTGCAAATGTGAGCCCCAAACACAGAGATTAAAGAGAAAACAAAGATCAAGAGGAAAAGGGCAGGGAGCACAGAGATTCAAATAAAAGACACAGAGGGGATGCAGCCAGGGAGCCACGCGGAGGACAGGAGAGAGGCGCCAGGGCCTGGGAGAGGAAGCTCGCACAGGGACAGCAGGGCCACAGCATCTCCGTGGCAGCTGGAGCAGGGCAGAGCCTCCCCTCTGTCTGCACCACTGAACCCTACGCTTTGCAAAGTTTAAAGGGGTACGTGTTCTGGAGTCTGCCTTCCGGGGGCCCATGCGACCAGCGTGGACCCCAGGAAGAGAAAGAGATGGGCTTCTCCAGAGCCCACCCCTCTGGGCCTGAGCAGCTCCAACCAGAAGACAACTAGTATGCCTTCCGGGGGCCTGCGCGACCAGCACGGACTCCAGGAAGAGAAACATGCACCTCCTGTACACCCACCGGTACACAGGCTAAGAATCAAGGACAAAGCCCCCGCTCCCCCAAGCAACCTGCTGGTTCAGAGGTCTGGCTAAATTGATAGCAACTGAGGTACATAAAACAACTAAATGCTAGTATTGTTTTGTTCATTTTGCAGGCCTGGGGCTGGCAGCCTGAGTATCTCTTTGGAAGATGACAATACCAATGTAGCAAAAATAGGGGATTCTCTTCTGTCTTGTCTTTGAGGCCCAATATTGTTCTCATTATTTTGCTTTATGCTGATTAATTTTTTTGGCCTTATTTTACACTGTTTTTATTGGTTTTTTTTTTGGTTTGATTTTACTATACCTGTTGGAATGGTCAACTATTCTGAAAATAACAAGATACACTATAGTAGCTATTGTTTTCATAGTATCTTTCTTTGAAGTTCTGTACCAGTTCTACTGCTTTGTTTTTATTGACTTTGTTCTGTTATGTTTTGTTGGATTTTACTATCTTTAAAATTAAAAAAAAATTTAAAAAGGGGGGTACGTGTTCTGGAATACAGTCTACCACACCCAGAATTAGCTTTTCCTGCCCAGATGTAGGAAGTAAGTCAGACAACAAAGAAAGAATCCCTGAGCTTGTAAAGAGATGGCGGGCACTTTAGAGAGGGGCCAGGAAGCGTGGGGGAAGTGATCTGATCCTTCTGTTCCAGTACCCGGAGAAGCAGAGGACCAGAAGCCAAGGGAGCCAGGTGTGATGGACACAGCGGCCGAAAGGGTGGCCTTGCCCAGCGAGGCAGGTGAGGGACAAAGAGGCTGGAAACGTGCAGTGCCAACGCAGCAGGTCTTATTTTCCTGCAGCTGAAGAGGAAGGAGGAAAGGACGGAGAAAATCCAGCTCTCTCCCCCGCACCCCGCCACGCACACCCAGCTGCGGAGTCTTTGCTGTGTAAGTGTTGGAGGGTGGGGAACAGTGCTTGCAGCGATTCTTTCCTCGCACCTGCCCTACCTTACCGCTGCTGTGTGCCAGGTGATACACTCCCGCTGGTGTGATCTTTGGAAAGACTGTGCATTGCAGGTGTTCGCCGTGTTTTGACGTACATATACTGTACATGGTGAAAGGGTTACTCTGCTCAAGCACATGAATGGAGCCATCATTTCACAGTCACTGGTACTTTTTCTGTGGCAAGAGCACTTAATCTTTTAGTGAAGGAACCCAGTGTGATATCACTAACCATAGTCTTCATATTGTTGAAATCTCTAGACTTGCTTGTCTTACTCCTTGCAACTTTTTATCCTTTGACCCTGTTTCTCCCCTCGTTCCCCATAATTCTGAATTCTGACATGCTCTCCCTATGGAGTTCAGGTTGGTCTCACTATGCAGCCCAGGCTAATCTTTAATGCAGGGCCATTCTTCTGCCTCAGCCTCCCAAGTGTGGGGTTACAGGTGTGTGCCACCACGCCTGACTTTCATAACTCTTTTTTTTTTTTTTTTTTTGCGGCACCGGGGATTGAACTCACAACCTCGCACCTACCAGGGCAGGTGCTTAAGGCACTGAGCCAAACTCCCGGCCCTCATAACTCTTAATTGAAAAAAAAGTTGAGAAGTTGACTTCCGCTCCATAGATCTTCAATTTGATAACAATAAAAAAAAATCGAAGATACTCTTGTCTTTTTTTAAAAGAGGTTAGGGATGACTTGGGATGCAGCTTAGTAATAGACCCTTTGCCCAGTGTGAGGGCTGGGGTTTGATCCCTAGTAGTGAACAAATTAAGGGAATAACTGGGATATTTAACTCTGCTTTGGCCTCCGTAAGGGCATTTGCTCTAACATGCTAGATTGCTGGAAGGAAAACGTAAACAAATATTAGTGAATGTACTTTATAAATTACACGTGTCATGAAATTGTTACTGTATTTTTATTAATGAGCATGTCTATACCAATCACTTCAAAAAGGTAGTAAGTTGTGCATAAGGGCATTGTTACGCCAATAGATTATTACAATTTCAGCACAAATGTATTTCATGTACACGGTGAGCAGCCCTTAACTGAAATGCTTAAGGCCACACGTTTTGGACTTTGGATCATTTTCAGATTTGGGAATTCTGTATGTATACAGTGATATATCCTGGGATGGGGCCCAAGTCCAACTGTGAAACTCATTTCTGTCTCAAACATACTTTACATGGAGAGCCTGGAGAGCATTTTATCCAGTGTTTTAATACACATGCGTTTGACTGTGATGGTCCACATGCGGTTAGGTGAGGAAATTTCTACTTGTGGCAACAAGTCAGCGCTCGAAACATTTCAGTGTTGAAGCATTTCGGATTTCAGAGTTTTAGGTTAGTTATGCTCATCCTGTATAAATTCCCACCATAGTGAGATGCTCGCCACAGCCCAAGTCCTCTTCAACCTCTAAGAAGCTTTTATCTTCCTACCAAGGTTAAACTACCAGACCAAGGCAATCATTAGCACATGACAAGAGAATGGGGTTACTGTAATTAATGAGAACCCAGGGACCGGACACGCAGGGCGCAGCAGGGCACTGATGAAGACAGAGTGACTACAACCATGCGAAGGAAAAGGCGAGACTGTCTTAAAACTGAGCTCTTTAGGTCATGGCGATGCTTAATTATTCAGTACTAAAATGTCAGTAAACATTTCCCAACAGGCTTTTTCTATCGAGCAAACTAACAAGGTACAGAGAGACAAACTTAATTCAACAATAACATATATTTTTATTTTCTAAATAAAGCCCTATTCTGGTGACCCATTAGGAAAAACAGGTCATACCCTGAGGGTGCTGTTATACATACAAAAATCACACTGGCACACATCCTGTTTTATTATTTATCAAGAAAAACGCGGCCAGATCAAATGCATATCTTCAGAAATTAAAATAAATTTTTTTTACTTCAAAAAAATAACTAAGAACCACCATCCAAATCACTTAAAGGTAATGCTTTAAGAATTTTTAAATTACTTACAATATCATAAATTTCTCGGTCATCCTCATCAGCTAAAGTCAACAGCGCCACCAACGGATAACGAGATCTGGGCACTGTCCCAAAGTCTTCAATTTTAGTGTCTCTTGGTAACTGGCAATAAATTTCTTCTTTGCTGTCTTTTTTAATACTTTTTGAAAAGGTAAAGGCAAATCACCACTATAGCCAAAGGAAACAAACAAACCAAAAATAAGGAATAACTCAGTAACATTTCATTGCACCACGAGAAGTCTGGTTCCCATGTGCCAATGGTGACATTAGGTCAAGGATACAAATACTGTTCTTGGTGGAGATACTCGCTGTACAAAGCATCTTCCAAGGCTTGGGGAGTGTTGATTCGGAAGCAATAGACGTGCTTCTGCAGGGCTTCATACAATTTTTGGACACTGCAGCCCCAGTAGCATGTAAGGCGGCTGTCTTCAAGGCAATCTGTTGTCAAGGTTATGCCGGCTGCAGGAAACAGAGCAGGAAGAGGATGGAATCACCTAATGTAACTTGTACAACTCTGCAGGGTGGGGAACACCAGCGCCCCTTTCGGGTGCTGAGCATGCTTCAGGTGGCCAGCGGGAGAGCTGACAGCTGTAGGCTATGGACCTAGAAAAGAGGGGGCTGCCTCTACCTTTCACTAGCTCTATAATTTCTGAACACTGTCGTTCTTCCTCCTTATATTTTAAGCTTAGAATTTATCAGTTTGATTTTTTTTTCAGTGACTCCAAGATGTGTCCCACTCTAACAATGCAGATACCCCTAGTGACAAGAAACAGGATAGCAGGCCAGTCATCTCCAAAAGTGGACACGCATAACCCATGGGCTCCAGAAGGGGATCACTGAGGGAAGAAAAACATTAAAAGGAAATTGAGCTTCACTAATATTAATAAAGATATCTGTACCATTTAATAGTCTGTCATATAGTTAATGTCCCATGTAAT
This sequence comes from Dasyprocta punctata, assembly GCA_004363535.1. Lineage (NCBI taxonomy): Eukaryota > Metazoa > Chordata > Mammalia > Rodentia > Dasyproctidae > Dasyprocta > Dasyprocta punctata. The sequence continues at coordinate 5,266 of RJWM01016610.1, forward strand.
ATGCAAAACAGTCTGAGGCAAGAGTTCAGATTCCAAAACCTAGAGGGTTTCATATCAATATCTTCTGCTTGTTTTTAAGGGAAGAAAAGATTACAATTTGAATACATTTGACAAGTGGATCTATTAACTGTAAACAGACCTGCAAATTATATAGTTATTTACTTTGCATCTACGTAGGACCCACTAGGTGCCACCAATGTGGTTATTCTCTCCTCACTGGTGGCAACTGTAGCATTATTGAGTTCAAGGACAGCGACACCCAGGATGGACCTCCAGGGCCTCACGCTGTGGCTGTGCGCACTGCACTGGACCACAGGGGTGCAAGGTTTTGGTCACTGTTTCCGGCTGAGGAGCTTCATTTCTCTGTTTCTCTAAATCCACCAGCAATTCTACAAGCTACTTGGTATCATTTTATTGGAATCTCTTCCATGCTGTAAGAAATTCTGATTGACACATTACTCATTTTTTAAAAATGTGATCAAAAGTACATGTGGGGAACAGACTCACTCTTTCCTCAGGATATTTTGTATATTATAAGCAAATGGTGCACAAGATACTAAACCTTGAGTTTTTGCCTTTTCAGTATTCAGTGGTACGGACACAGGGTCTGATATTCCGGGCACACACAGCACCAGTGCCACAGCCATTTCCAATCAGGGAAAAAATTTTAATTGGTAGGAACGCTATGTAAGTAGCTAGAGCAAAATTTGATTTCAAATTTCTATATCATGGCAATCATCAGGTATTAACTCAAGAATGGAAAATTCCATTAGCTATTAAATGGCTGGTGAGATGCCATTTATATAAATTTATACACATAAAATCATACCTATTCTCTGTGTCACTGCAGACCCCCCTCAACATGAGACAGGAGAAAAAAGCTGGAGGTAAATACGAAAAAAAAAAAAAGGCAAAAAAAAAAAAAAAAGTATGGGAAAAAATAAACCCAGAAAGTAACTACTTTAGTATTACTGACCTCCTGGCAAAAATGTGGAAAGATTATGTACTGCAGGATAAGTCCTCACAGCAAATGCTAGAATCAGCCCTGAGGGCCATCAGCAGGGATTATATGAATAAAACACTGTGCGAGGAAGAACTACGCAGCTAGTAAGGAAGGTCTGGGCCACGCAGTGGATGCGGCTCAGGAGTACAGCACTTGCCCAGGGCGTACAGGGTACTGGGTTTGTGCCTGAGCACCGCATACATACATACATACATATATTTTTTAAAAGCTGGTCAGCGCGGCACTCGGCTATAATACCAGCCACTCAGGAGGCTGAGCCAGGAGGATCACAAGTAGAGTTCAACACTAGCTGTAACATGTGGGTAGCCCTGGGTTCAAACCCTACTACCACCAAAAAAAATTTTTTTGAGGCATATTAGAATATGCATATGTACTAGTATAGAATGATCTTCAGAATGTATTATTAAATGAAAAAGCAAGGTAGAGAAAAGTACACATATATATGCATATATATGCACAATACTGTTTATCTCATAACAGGATTCCCGTATGTATTTTTTCACATTTAAAAAGAACCCTAGGGCTGAAGATGCAGTGTGGTGTTAGACACCTGCCCAGCACTGGCCATGTGTGGGTGGGGAGGCAGGATAACAGCCTTAAAAAAATAAACTCAACTTCAAAACATACACAACTACCAAGGTTACTTGCTTTGTAAAAAACCAGAGGTCCAAAAAAGAGCCTGGAGACCCATGAAACAAGCATAAAATGCCTGTTTATAGACTTTGTATATTTGACTGGAAGGAAGTGCCTGAGACCTTTGACAGTGGAATATTAATAGACATGTGCCTCTGAAACTAATATGAGAAGTTAATAAAAAGAACTATAAAATTCTCTCTACATTGTTTCATAAATTTGACCACATTACATAGAAAAAAATTATTGATTCGTACTATCTGATAGTAGTTCAAATATTCCTGTGCAAAACTATTTCCCCCCTAGCCGGGCGTGGTGGCGCACGCCTTTAATCCCAGCACTCGGGAGGCTGAGGTAGGCGGAGCATTGTGGGTTCGAGGCCGGCTTGGGCTACAACGCTAGCACAAGGCCGGCCTGAGCTACATAGTGCGACCCTGCCTCAAAAAAACGTGGGCCGGGAGTTTGGCTCAGTGCCTTAAGCGCCTGCCCTGGCAGGCGCGAGGTTGTGAGTTCAATCCCCGGTGCTGCAAAAAAAAAAAAAAAAACCAAAAAAAAAAACTATTTCCCCTTATTTTCTCCATTTCTTCTCCAGAGTTCCCTACTTTTACATTATCTTAGTTTTCTAAATTCTAGTGCACACAGATCCATCTTAGATGAATAGCATTACCAGAATTGGGATGTAACTGTAAAGCAGAAAATCCAGAGCTAAAATTAATCAAAGAAAATACTGCAGTTTCTCTCAGACTGCTCTTATTCAACAGAACTGCAACAGGCAAATAAAGCAAAGTATGAGACCACTTAGTAAAAAGCTGAAAAATATGGAGAGTGAGTCATTGGGGGAAAAAGAAACAAATGAGTGGACAGGAAACCCAAAGCAACCTTCTTGAGGAAGATCCCTCAAGGAGTGAGAGGTGTAATGTGCAGAGGACCATGCGTAATGATACCAAAGATGAGATTTTTAGATTGCAGGAAGAGAGTTTCACAAACTCCTTCCAGAATGCTATGTGTTAGTCTGCCCAATTCTCTAGGTTTACATTAGCTCTCATCATGGGCAACAAGCTAAAAATCAAAGAAGTTGTCTATAAAGTGACAGAATTTCTGAACCAATTTAATTCAACTCAACAAATACATACCAAATACCAAGATTTTATTAAAGCCTCTACACTGGTAACAGAAACACAAATCCAAACACAGTATTATTATGTAAAAATGAAAAATATCCCAATAACCTACTCCTAGTAAACAGAATTAATAACTAAGATTAAAACTGATTCTTTCCTTGGTTTCCAAGTTGAATCAGGTTTCTAGTTGTTCTCCCTATCTCTCCTTAATGTCAGACACTTTAGATAGAGTGGTTAAAAAAATTCTAGATTACTGAACTATCTATACATCAAACGAAACAACCTTTTAAAATGTCACAAATACTGTCACAAGATTATCTCAGCATCCCGTGCAGACATCTTTAATAACATCCTCCTTTCCACACACTAAGCAAATGAATTTTTATTCTGCTAAGTACAACTGCCACCGAAATCCTTATTTTCCCTACAGAAGACAAATAAACAACAAGCACTGGCACTTTAAGTTACAATTCATGACAAAATCATGCCAAAGGGCACACACTGAAAAAAATCTGTGCATGTACTTAAGCAATACTACAGCTGGCGTGTGGGCACAGCTGGGGCCTGTGAGCGGGGCTGGCTCCACCCGGGGCTACTGCTGCCCACCGACAGGGTCCCGGGCGCTTTCCAGCTCACAGGTGGCCTGTGCTTGGCTCACGCTGTAGCAGCTCTCATGGCCTCTGCAGCACTGGCAGGCTGTGGAACTGGACTAAGGGAAGGATGTCTCCTGGTCGAAGGCGTTTTCATTGCAGTCCTGCTCATCAGCCACGTGTGACCCTGCAGAGGTTCAGCTCCAGAGCCGCAGAGGTACAGCTGAACCATCACTGTTCTGTATTCATCACGTATGCACGGCCCGCTGTCTTCCCTACGAAGCAGTGTTCTCTATGTTCTATCTTAACATTTACTTTTCGGAGATGCCAAATGTCAGAATGAACTCGTCTCGTCTACTTACTATCAGGGGTGAAAAAGGTCCTGGTTCTTTCAGTTCACAGGGTGCATTACTTACAGTTAAGAAGGAAAAGCCGGGTGTGGTAGCGCACGCCTTTAATCCCAGCACTCAGGAGGCTGAGGCAGAAGGATCCTTGTGAGTTTGAGACCAGCCTGGGCTACAAAGTGAGTTCAAGGCTAGCCTGAAATGCATAATGAGACCCTGTCTCAAAAAATAGGGCCGAGGATTTAGCTCAGTGGTGTAAGCACCTGCCTGGCAGGCACGAGGTTGTGAGTTTGATCCCCAGTACTTAAGGAAAAAAAAAAAAAAAGAATAGGTCACAGAGCTGGGCATGGTGACCTGTAAACCCAAAACTCTGGGAGGCTGAGGCAGGAAGGTCATCGTACTGAGACTAAGAACTTAGTGAGACCCTATGTAAAAATAAAAAATTTTAAAAGGGCTGGGGATATAGCTCAGTGCAAATGCCCTGGGTTCAACCCCCAGTTCTAAAAAACAAAACAAAACAAGACAGGTCCACAGAAGTCTGGGGGCATGACTCGTCAACTCTGCTGAACTCTGTAGGCATGACATCGACTCAGGCCCGAAAAGCTTCCATGAGCGTGATGACCACTGACAGTCAGAAGTGGGGGACAGAGGTGGCAAACAGTGATCTCAAGCAGCCATTTCAGTACAAGGTTTCACGGAAAGTCAACAGCACTGCTCAAAGGAGTACAAGAGAAGAGAAGAGCAGAAGGCAAATGCAAACAGCTTTTACTTTAGGAAACTGGCGGAGAAGGTGCTATGGTCTGTGTCCAGATGTTCCCCCAAAAGCCTCATGTGGTCACAGGTGGGGCCTTTTCAGAGGTGGCTGATTTAGAGCGTGTGACGCTGGGATTGATTTGTGGTGCAGCGCTAGGGCCAAGGGCGCTAGCAGGAAGAGTGCGTGCTACCACCCTAGGTGGCCTGGATAAGATACAAGGGACAGAAAGAGCTGTGGTCGCCCCTTGTTCCTTTGTTGCTTTCTGTCTGCCATGAACTGCTGCCCCTCTGCCAGACCACCCTGCCTTGTCGCCAGCCGAGGATGGACTGAAACCTCTACAAACTGTGAGCTAAGTAAACCTTTCCGACTTTAACTTTGGCTATCGGGCAATCTCAGCAGTGAGAAAAGAAACTGAGACAGAAGGGAAGAAGGAAAATAGGGGAGTAGCTAGAATAATCTGTTTGTAAGATACTGAAAGGTGACAAGCGTCAAAGGTGGGAGTCTTGGCCCAGAGCCCTTTGGAGGCTACAGAACAGTACCTAGAACACACTACTCTCAACTCTGCTGAACGCGCCCAGCGGCATCCTGGAGTCCAGAAGCTCAGCACCGCACGCGACCTTCCTTCCGACCCTGCTGCAGCCCTGCATTCCTGAGCTCTGGGGCAGGATCACCCCACAGAGACCAGGGAGGGGAACACTGCGTCTCCCTAGGCTGTGCTTTTACCCAGCCTGCCCTGTGTGGCCTCAACTAGTGACCTCTTGTTTCTCTAACATACTACTCTGTTTCTCAATTATTCTCAGAACTTTGTTCCTGCTTCTCCCTCTACCGAGAAGTTTCTCGAACCTCAGGTAAACGCCTACTTATCTTTTAATCAATAGTACTCAAAAAAAAGAAAAAGGGAAAAGGAAAAAACAATAATAATAAAAAAGAGACTGCATATTCTTTTCTCTGAAGGCTTTCCTGAATAGATCATTTCGCTTAAGCAAATGTAACTATTTCTTTCTTTACAGTTCCCTGCAACGGTTCCTAAATGGTCCTGTCAAAAATTTATTTTTCAGGGGCCAGGATATAGCTCAGCGGCATGGTACTTGCCTGGTAAGCGCAAAGCGCTGAGTTCAATTCCTGGTTCTAAAAAAAAAAAAAAAAAAAATTTTTTTCCCCAAGTACAGAAACAACTGCCATCCATTATTATCTACAAAAATAATGTTTATATGAAAAAATTTTGTACCAAAATACAATTTCAGACTTAAAAAAACACTGTTCTTCAGAAGATAGCATCCTTATATTAATTGTACTTAGATAACTGTCACTTTCCACTTAACTGAAGACCAATAGAAATAGCACAATATCCTAACGGATTTCTCTTGTTAATACCAGTGACACTTTCTTCTTTTCCTGTGTATGTGGATGTGCCTTTGGTTATTAGTTGATAAGCTCCTTAGAACAAAATTGCTAAATTCTTTATGCATCTGCAGTATTCAGTCTAGATCCTGGAACAAAATAGGTGCTCAATAAATGCTTGATAAAAAGTTTAAAGAGAAAGCAATAGAGAAAGATAAAAGAAGGCTATAGAGGGTACACAATAAGAGGAAATCCTTGTAAAATAGCCACCAACTTGTAATTGAAGCTGTGGATGGATTCGTGATCTCTAAGCCAAAAGGATTCTTCACTTGTCTCATTTGCTTTTCGAAAACTCTTGTGCTGAACTGGGTTTCTTCTGAATTTCTCAGAATTACTGGAACATCCCAACCAAACCTGAAGGAAGGAAAAAATAAAACATAATTTTAACGAGTATTGAAACTTTACGTTAGATGTAAAGTTTGTAACTCAGTAGCTATTCTTTTAACCTGTCACAAAAAGAGGTTTAAGCACTAAATTTACTCTATTTTAGTAAATTACTTTAGATTTTAGAGAAATTTAAGGTCCCACAGAGTTGCAATATATTGTTTATGTGTGTGAACTGACACACTCTCAACACCAGAGTTACTTCTTAATTTAGCAATAACAATAAAAAAAGCATAGTGATTATAAACTATATTTAATGTAAAAGCAAACACATTACAGAATTTTCAGTATTTTACAAACATATTAAAAAGAAGTACATAGTCCATATATAGACTATTTGGTATAGTTGGCAGCGCAAAAACAATTACTAACACACCAAATATAGTGTTTCATTTATATGTTTTCCCTTATAAGTTTCACATAAAAAGAACTGTAACTGAACAGACTTGAAGATGAGAGACTAAACTCAATTTTCAGTAAAATGAAAAACCAGCTAAGTTCACTCAGTTTAAATAAAGTAACCTAAAATGAATACCCACATTAAACTAGGAGACTTCAGTTAGTTAGGGTCATACTTTGATGAGTGCCCTTCTCTCCAAGTACACAGAATTAACAGACGATAAATAAAAGAGAAATCAAAATGATGCTGCTGGAATAAGTACACAAGCTGATATATTTAAACAAAGGAATAGTAGTACTAGGCACTGAAAAAAGCCCACAATATTTTGCTGTAAGCACCTGGGTTTCAAAACATCCTGCTGTGCAAAAGAAGCCTTACGCCAAGAGCACATGCAGCACAAGCAATTCCACCCTAGGCAACTGCAAAGTCGGCAAAGCTAACCTAGCGGAGGAATAAAAAGGAGAACAATGATAGCTTTTTGGAGTGCAGAACCAGGGAATGATCAGGAAAGAGCATGAAGAAACTTTCCTTGGTAAGGGAATCTGTATCTTGACGGAAGTTTGATTTGTGCAGATTATGTGTTTGATGACACTTAGCAAACGGGATGTTTAAACACTGTTCATTTAATTGTATATAAATATTACTTGGAAAAAAAGAATCATATAAAAATAAACATTGAACTCTAGCTAATAATAATATTCATGTTCCAGAACTTGTGGGTGAAAAGCATAACTTACTTTGAAGTGCTTCCTGAAACAAGATGGACCGATGGTTGGACAGGATGAAGGAAGGAAAAGTTATGTGACAAAAATCGTAGTAAAATATTGACAGGAGAATCTAAATGATGGCTAAATGTGTGTTCCCTGTACAGTTCTTCTCAGTGTTCTGAATGTTTGAAAGTTTCTGTAATAAAATGTTGGGGGAAAAAGAGACACAGCTGGGTTTAAAGACAAGTGTATTTAGGGACTCGAAAAGAGAAACATACGAAGTAAGACTGATGCGTGTGTGGATGAGCTCTGAGTCTGTAGTGGGAATAGGCAACCAAGACTCCATGTACCAGGGAGGCAGGAAGGCTGTCCACTCAGGTTCCCAACACCAGGAGCTGGGTTAGGTCAAAGTCAATCTGGGACAGAACTGTCATTACCTGTCCTGGACTGGGGAAGGGTGTCTAAGAATCTGGGTACAGATCATTATAAAATGTCTAAATAGTGAGAGTAAAGTTAAAAGGAGAAACAGCAACAATAAAAAACAACTCTTCACTAAGATTTAAGTTGCAAACTAAAATTTTAAAACATACCAATAAATCTATGCTAAGAGAGGGCCAAGAGTCAGGGATATAGCTCAGCAGCACAAGTGCCTGCCTGGCAAGTACGAGGTCATGAGTTCGATTCCCAGTACCAAACAAAACAAAACAAAACAACCCCCCCGCCCCGCAAAAAAAAACAGACATGGCCAAAAAAGTTAACACATGGAATAGAAATTCACTCAAAATGATGCATTTAACTTACGTTAGGTTGGCCTGCTCTGGTCCCCAAGTAATTTCACTATGACCCAGAACAAAGCTCAAGAATATTTATAGGAATACAAAAATGCCCTGCAGCCTATAAGGTAAAATTCAAAATGTTTTGTAGTTAATAAAAAAAATTAACAGTTGTGCAAAGAAGCAGAAAAATGTTACCCATAGTGAGGATAGAAAGTAACCTATAGAAATAGATCAGAAATGATAGACACTAGCATTAGTAGACAAGGACCCCAAAATACTTGTTATAACTATGTTTCACATGTTCAAGAAGGTAAGTAAAGGTCGAGCATATAAAATACAGATATGGAAGATAAAATGCCCAAATCCAATTTTAGAGATCACAAACATAATGCTTGAGATGAAAAATGCACTGTGAGGAATTAACAACAGACTACACACTGCAGAGCAAAAAATGAATGAACTCGAAAACATGATTTAAAAAGTACTCAAAATGAAACTGAAAAGGACACTGAACAAAAATAGACAAAGCATGAGTTGATCAAGGGGCAACTTCAAGCATCATAACATACAGCTAATCGAAGTTTTCAGAGAGCATACGGCATTTGAACACACACATGCCCAATCTGTTGAAAACTATGAATTCACAGATGCAAAAATCTCAATAAGCTACAAGCATAAGAAACAGAAAGTTACACTAAGGCACATAATAATCATACTGCTTAAAAGCAGCAGTAATGGGACACGGCCAGGAGTGGGGACCTGGCGAGGACTGGGCGAGGTCTGGTGGGGCTTGAGAGCAAAGCGGTAGGGGACCTGGAAGGATGGAGCAGAGCCTCTTTGGCTGCCGGTCCCTTCTGCTAGGGAGGATGCCGGGCTCGCTGCTCCCCAGCACCCTGGTCTTCTGGCTGCTGCTGGAATCTGGCTCCTTCCTCCCAGGGTCCGGCGCCACTCAGAATGAGCCAAGGATTGTCACCAGTGAGGAGGTTATTATTACTCAAGACACCCCTGTCTGGGTACCCTACAGTGTAACCTCACCTCCCCTGCCTTCAGCTACTGAGCAAAGAATAGGTGGAACTGCCTGCCACTCCTGAGAATGCTAGCAACACGGAATACAGGATCGACAGGCCGGGAGCAGAGGATCCAGGCGAGCACCACTGCATCTATCATTTTGTCAGCACTGCTAGCACAGATGACACCGTGGAAGTGAACGCAGTTTCTGACATCACCAGCCATAAACGGTTTGAGAACAAAACTGAAGGGCAGGATGCCCGCCACGAGGTACTGCGGGTCAGCTGGCTGCCCCCGCCTGGAGTGGCTTTGGCACAAGAAGGAGAATGGTACGCTCGGGCCGGTACTTCTGGCCTGGTCTGCCTTCATCATCCACAAGGACACTTCCACTAAGCTGAGTACTGCGAATCTCCAGATCACAGAAGACCCTGGGTGCACAAATGCAATGCTGCCAACTCTATCAGCTCTGCCTCCGTGGTCACCATCCTCAGGGTGGGAAGTCACCTGGACCCACTCTGGTCTTTCTTCGGAATTTAGGCTAAAATGATCGTCCTTGTGCTGATACTTGTTGTGTAGGTGAAGATGAGGCCAGATGAGGTTCCTGCTTTTTCTTTTGTTTAATTACGTAAATTCTTAAATCCTTCTATACTGACGTGTGGAACCTTATTCTGGTGCATTCGATCAAGCCAAACTTTCACAATGTACCTTTTTGTTTCCAATGACCCTGACATGTAGAGTATGGTGAGATTCCAGGCAACCAGTTACATTTTTTGGTTTGACACTGTACTTTTTCACACTGATACAGTGGTTGTCAGTAGATTTTATAACCTGAACAGGTTCTCATGCAGAATGTAACATGCACAAGATACATGTCATGTGTTCTGTGTAACTGCTGAAATGCAGTGATGTACAAAGAGTGGATTCACTTGTTTTTAACAACAAAACACTGATAAAAAGAGAGGGAGGAATTTCCCAAAAGAAGTCAAAGAAAAAGATATAATACTAACAAAGGAACAAAGAATGACAGTTTTCTAATTAGAATTACTGAAAGTCTGAATATCTTTGAAGAAAAAAAGTGTTAAACTAGAATTCTATACCCGTATTTTTCAAAAGCAAAATAAATACTGTTATACATCACAAAGCTAAAAAGAATTAATCATCAACAGAAATGCTTAACAAGAAATATTAAAGGAAGTCTTTGGGAAGAAGGTGATTGATAACCAAGTGGAAATTTGCATTAATACAAAGAAATGAATAGCACAGAAATGGTAACTGTGGGGAAACTACAATGCTTCTTTTATTATTTAAATATGTTTAAAATCCTACTTGAAAGTTAGAGATATTCTACAGACCACAAAACAACCACTAAAACAAATTACTGCTGATAAATCCACATGTTACTTAACTAACGTAAATAAAGGATGAGTAACAGAGGAAAAGAAACAAACTAGAGATTAGGCAAATAGAAAGCAAATAGCTAGATGGTAGCCTTATATCCAGTCCTAGCAGTAATTTTATCAAATGTAGATAAGATAATCAGACATAAGACCTAATTATAAACTGTGCATAAAAATACATTTTAAATATAAAGACAAAAATAGATTGTAAGTAGAGGATGGACAAAGATATACCTGCTAGCACTAATCACAAGAAAGCAAGGGGGGTGAGGGATGTAGCTCAGTGGCAGAGGCTTGTCTAGCAAGCACAAGACCTGGATTTAATTCTCAGCTTGATGAGGAAAAAAATGTTAAAGTGGATGTATTAATAGTGCTCTAAGTGGATATCAGGGCAAAGAGTATTACAAGGAGTAAAGAAGCCCATTTCATAATGATATAGGGGCTAATTCATCACGAAGGCATAAAAATCCTAAATGTTTATGTATCTATCAATAGAACTTCAAAATATGAAGCAAAAACATAAACAGTTGCAAAGAAAAAGAAAAACACACAGAAATTCCACTTCTCCCTAGTTCAATAATTGGTAGTACCAACAAACAGAAAATCTGTAAGAACTGCAGACTTGAATAATACCATCAACCAATCTGACCCAATTGACGTTACAGAACAACTTGCTCAACAGTAGCAAAATATATGTCTTTTTTAAATTACTAGGACATAAGAAAAACCATATTTTGGCCTACAAAACACATCTCAATAAACTTAAAAGAAGTCACAATATAAAAAGTATGTCTCTGACCATGGTAGAATCAAATTATAGATCAATAACAAAGACATCTTTAAAAATCCAAATATTTAGATTAAGTAACAAACTTTTAACTAACCTAGAAATAAGGAAAAAAATCATAAAGGAAATTATAAAATTATGAACTGAATAAAAATGAAAACACATGTACTGAAATTTGTGAGACAATGATAAAACCATATGCTTATAAGGAAATTTAAAAGCTCTAAATAGTTTGATCCCCAGAACAAAAACAAAAGCAAAAGTCATGAAACATCTCTACCCCTTATTAAATACAGGCCACCGCTGAATCAATCAGTTTCAGTCACCTAAGTAAACAAATATGAGTTAACACTTTGGGTCCAGAATGTCTCAAAAATATATGCAAATCAATAAATTTGTTTGATCTAGTTACATTCCACCCTCTTTGGTGTAATATGCTAACAATCCATTCTCACATACAATTCCCTAGGTTCCTACACATAAAAGTTTACAGTTTTGCAGTTCTCTTTCAGAGGTCAGATTTTTGCGCTGTCGTGTGGAACATCAGAGATCTTGCTCCCGGGGTGAAAGGTAGGACCTAAGTGAGGTATGGATATTCCTCTGCAGCTGCCCTGGTTGAGGGTGTCACAGGCACTCCAGGCAAGGGAAAGCTAGTTTTCTCACATAAGGAAGACAAACTGCCTCTGTCAACAAGGGAGACTCTGAGTTAGCCCTAGTGCCCTGAGATTCTCAGCTTTGTCCATGTCCATCTAGATGTCCCCTTTCCAAGCCTCAAAGTTCAACTTCTTTCAATCAGTGTCCTAAATGAGACACTAAAAAGGCTGTGCAATTCTATTACCAGCATAATTAAAACGGATTCAATGTTTGGAAAGCTTTATTCTAGGGCTACACAAAATAAAGTGCTTTAGAACCACAGAAACTAACTTTCTGAGCCTTGGGCTTGTCGTTTTCTCTCTGTAAAAGTGCCAGCAAGCTCAGATGCAGTCATCTCACTTCTCCCCTGGTCCCTCAAGTCACCACTGCTGCCATAACCAAGTGCTTGAACCACTTGGTACCCGGAGGCACCTGCTTCAGAAATCATTTTATTGCACACAATCAACCAAGGGTAGTAATTTAATTAGTTATGATGCCATTATGCACCACAGAGAGCCTTATTACTCATTAGCAAGGAACTGAAGAATGAACCAATCCCTAAATGCTTTCTTCGAGGGGTTTTTCTCCCCCAGCATTCCATTTTTAGTAACACTTGCTTTATCAGTCAGGGCCTGGTGAAAAAACCCAAAGCCACAGCAGTTATTCTAACATTGACAATTTAATATTAAACAATGTGAACCAGCGCTAGGGCCATGGCTCGGTGGTAGGGCACTTGCCTAGCATTCAGTAAGGCCCTGGGTTCAGTCTCCAGCATTGCGGGGGGGAAAAAATGAGCCAAATGCTGAAGAACTAAAAAGGCAAAAGGGGAAACTGAATATCAGAGCTGTAGTAACAGTAGGAAGCAGCTATTATTCCTAGGACAAAGGAATAGAGAAAAGAGAATTACTACAGTTTAGCAATTTGGAGTATGGACCCCATGGAGCTAGAACTCAGATCTAAAGAGGGTGTACAATGAGACTGGTTCTGGGGGAGTAGAAAATCATAAACTGGAACAACTGAGATCACTGCTAGAGTGCAGCACTACTGGTGTGGAAAGACAGGCAGAAAGCAGCCAGGCCCTGCCTCCTCTGCCAGCCCTTCAGCCTGTCTCTCCCGTTGGCAAAGCCTGAAAGGCAGCCAGCTGGGAAAGGAGAAACGTGGCTTAGAGTTCCGCCTCACATCTGCAAATAATATATCAGGATGGTGTGAAGCTGACACATGGCATAATAACCTGTGTTACGGTCAAGCTGGATCAGGGTCCTTGTTAAAGGCTGTGTATGGCACTTGGGGTTTCTTTCTGCTCAGTGTTTGGCAGGAGCTATTAAAGCTCACAAAAACAAAATATACCATACTTCTGGTTGCATGATTCTTTGCTGTATCATTGGGATCCCACAAGCAGATGCTCCTGTTCTTGCTCCACCCCACCAATGCAGGTGGGCACAATGCAGTGGAAAGACCCACGGGGAAAGAAACTCAGCAGTACTGAGGTAAGAACCATGACAAAGAAAACAGAGGACCAATGGGAATTGTAGGGGGTTATCTATTTTACTCTTCTGGCAGGAATACTATTAGGAAGATGATTTGTGAGATCAAAATGATACCCAAGTGTTCAGTTTCTAGCTAATAAATCTGCAGCCTTGGCTTAATTTCAGAGTAACACAGTAAATAGTTTATAAACAGAGACAAAGCTAAACTAGGTAGAAAAAAATGCTTGAGTTAGATTCAAGATGACTGGTTAGGCCCAAATCAGAATGGAAATGACTGTACTTTCATGGCCTTCTAGCCTCTGCAGTATTTAGAACAAATTTCCAGAAGTTTGACGGGTTACCAGGGTTTCCACCCTTATAAAAGTGATTAAGCAATTAGTATTAAATGTTTAAAGCAAGCCTTAAGTATTGCAGAACCAGGATCTGAACCTACACCTGTGTGACTCCACTGGAACCAATACAAACATGAAGTTCCTGACTCCCTTCAACACTGATGCTAGAATCATTATCAATATGGATTTCATTAATTTTCCTATGCTAAATGCTAATTTCTAAGATACTTAACTACCTGACCTGTTTAAAATAAAAATGTAACGATAGAATGTAATTATCAACTAGGTAATGATTTTTTTATAGAGAGAAATTATGTTTCTGTAGGAGAATAACACCGACATTACAGTCATTTTAAAATTTTGTGCTAAGACTGCCTTTCTCATTTGACACCTTCCTAATTCCGATTACAAACTTTCTTTAATGAGTAACAGCATTAAAACTCGAAGGGTCAAGAAAAACAAAATGTGTCAATTGGTCTTTATCTTCCCCTACACAGGAATTTTATACTCACCCACTGGCACGGTGGGGAGCAGCGTGAAAATATTAAAACTTTGGCTAGTTGTTGTTTTAAAGTAATTACAAATATATGATCAAAAGAGATTTGTAAACTTTTTTTTTTTACAAAGTCTGCTTTAGCTACTAACACATCCTCCTCTGCTCATGCTGTGTTCTCTAAAATGCCTTCTCTACTTCACTATCCACATTCAACTATTCTTCAAAATACTCATTCTCCAAAATACAGCTCAAATCTCTATCTTGAGTGGGGTCCTTTCCTACCTCTTCAGGCCATGGCTTGTTATCTACTTACGAAAGCTGTTTGGCACATTTTGAACCCCACCTTTTCAAAGGGCTATGAAGGCCAGAAAACGGTTGTGGGCTAGTAAGATGGTTTCAACCAGTGTGTATTATGAGCCTTTCCTAAACATGAAACAGTGTCATCTCACCAAGAGAGAAACTGTAGACTCCCTGGGTTAAAGAACTGCTCAGTGGTTAACAGTCCATCCTCCTCACCTCCTTCAGGTAAACTGCCTCCACTCCACAGTGCAGCATAATTCTAAGATTTTTGACCAGCTCCCCAGTATGGATTTTTAGAGTTCCACTCGCTAAATAGTAATTCCGAAAATGTACAACAAATATAGAAACCACTAAATTCTCAAAAGGTAACAAGTCAGCTGTAAATTCCGCTGAAAGGCCTGCGGCTAAGTTTCCAGTTCAGGTGAGAAACACAACAATTGATCAGCCTTGTTTCTGGCTGGGGGCCGCATCCCCCGGCACACAGTAGGCCCGGAGCGGGGACAAAGCCTACCGGACCAGCACTTTATATCCCAACCCAAGTCCAGGCGCTTCCCGGCTGCGGTGTCGCGTAGAAACAGACCTGGTGAAACACCTGAGCCAGTGACGCAGGTGCCGGCGCTCTGCACCGGGGACAGTGGGGTCCCCGCACCGACCCCAGATGGCCTCGACCCTCCCTCCCCCCGAGTGTCCGCCCCTCCGTCCCCTGCTCCCGGTCCCGCGACACTCACCATCCCAGCACCAGGCCGGTGGTCACGATGAAGCAGGTGAAGACCACCGCGATGTAAAACAGTGGTGAGTATTCATAGAGCGTCACCAGAAACACGGCAGCCATCAGGGTCTCCTGGGCTGAGCCCGGCTCCCGCCGTCCCGCCCAACCCAGCTCGGCCCACCCAGGCCGGGGGTCAAAGCCTCTACGGTGCTCCGCAGAGGACAAACTTTGAAGGTCTTGCACGCCCAAGGTTCCACGGAGTCCGAGGTCTGGACCAGCTCGGGCAGTGGGAGCCGGAGAGCCAATCACGGTATCACCAGCCAGGCTCGCCACACCTCCTTCGAGCTCGTCCCGAGTTATTGGCTTTGCGGAGAGGCGGGGCCCCGAATCGCACCGCCCCCCACTCCCAGGATTGGTTGTCTGCAAGCGCCTTAGTCTGGCCCAGTGGTCATAGCCGTTCCGTCCACAAAGTCTAAATCGGAATTGGCACCAAACCTGTCCAAGATAGGTAAAGGCACGTTTTCTGATGCCTAAGAGAGGCGTAATCCGTGTGCATCGTTTAAAAATCTTGAAACCCTGAATGTGAGATCCTAGGCAAATTTGGGAAGAGGAGGGCAGGTATCACAGGTTCTACAAAGGGAAATATCCTCATACCTGATCGCGTCGAGTCTGGAAGATGTGTAAGGAGGCACTGTAAAAACAGAAAGGAGCGTCTACCACGATTTTTATGAGACTTGTCAGCCTTTTCCAATTGGGCTTAATCATAAAGGATAATTAGCACTGTGTAACTAAGACTCTTAAAGATAAAACAATCGTCTTCCTCCCAGACCCCCTCTTTTTCTCCTCTCTTTCTACACTCCTCGACTTGGAATTGGCCTCATCTTTCAACTTGTTAATATTCACTTTCACTAATAATTTTTAAAAATTCTAACGGAGACGACAGAGTGCAGAAGTAGCTAAGTGGCCTCAACTTGCCTCCCCGAAGCCTCTCCCAACACTTCCATCTTTGTGGTTTGCATTTAATCCTAAAACAACCTAGTTAAAGCAGAGAAGGGAGAAATGTATTATTCTGAGCAGTAACACCCACGCTACAAAATCAGGATTTTGTGACTGCGACAGAAAGGGAGAATGAACATTGGGATGAGAAATCACTAGCAGCATTCATGCTAGAACCAGATGAGTTAAATTAGGCCTCTGTATCCCTTGTGAAACGATCATGAATTCTCTAGAGTAGCACTGTTTGAGAAGCTTGCTTCTGCAATATAATTTTAATTACCTTCTAATTATTATATACCTGATTTATGAAAGTGTAGTTTATTTAATCAGCTCTCCATTGTTGAAAATTGTTTCATTATCATGAACAAAGCTGCAATGAGCATCCTTAAAACTAAATTATTTCTTTAGAATAAATTACTAGAGGTGCGGCTTTCATTTTAAAACTATGTACATTTGTAAGATTTTAGAGAAATGCTGGCATTCAGAAATGTGTTAACTTGTACTGCCACCCTTTCAACCAGTTTTAACCATCATTTGATACTGTTACTTAACAAAAATCTTGGTCAACCTGAAAGGCAGTTTTATTGCAACAAAACAATAAAGAATATTCATCACAACACAAAATTGTAGAAAGTAAAATGGCATTAAACATCTAATTTTGCTCCCTCCTTAGCTCCACTGAAAGTACGGTAGAGAGACTTAAAGTAAATAAAAATCAAGAACAATAGGAAATAAATTCACAACGATAATATATGAGAATATCAGATAGATAATTCACCAATCAGGCCATGAAAGCTAAATCCTAAGCCAGCAATAAAGAAAAATGAGACTCAAGTTTACACTGAAAAATTCTCTACAAGAACAGAAACACAAACTTACCTCAAACCCTTACCATTTCCCACATGAATTTCTACTTCAGTCAGTGAAACTTGTATCTTTCTAACAAATTTTTTCCCAATGTGTTCTGTACAGTGCTGGCAAAGCTGACTTTTCTAAAGCACATATTGTATTCTACTGCTGAAAATCTTGGGTTGCCTTGTGGTATTTCTTCGAGGACAAGTCTGCAAGTTATTGTTTGGCATATCTACTTTTACATGACTCCCTTTTATCTCTCATTTATTCATTTAAAAATTATTTAGTAAGTGTTTGATATTTGCTTAACATGATAAAAGAATCAGAAAAACAATCAAAATGGTATATTCCCTTTTCTTATGGAGTTTATCATCTAGTAAAAAAGATAAACGTTAACCAAAGACCTCTGAACAAAATGATAAGTGCTATTTAAGAGAGGTAGATAAAGATAGGAGAATTTATAATGAGGTAATGGAGGAATATTAGGTACATCAGATGACTGAGATGAGATTCAATGGAGAGGTTTACCAAAGGAACAGAAGAGGCATTTGGAGGACAAGCTACAGAACATACAAAGTCCTTGAGGTGGCAGAAATCACAGCGCACTTGAAAAACTGGAAGGTCATTGTGGCTGAAGTATGGAGAGTTAAGAGAAACAAAATATGAGCTGACAGGCCAGACCATACTGGAGTCTTTAACTACTTAAATTTACCCTAAAAGCAACAAAAAACCACTGATGTGCTTGAAGGGGGCAAAGGCAACAATCTATTTGCATTTGTAGAGGATCACCTTAGGGCATAAGAAACTGATTGGAAAGAGGCTGAACTGAATGCTAGGACATATGGGGATAGCAATTACTAGATTCTGTCAAAAAGCCGGGCAAGAAATACTGCTAACTCTGATCAGGATAGTCAGGACGACTTGCAACAAAGTGGATTATCAATTAGAAGTAGTTTTATCTGTGAGAGACAAAAAACCAACAAATAATAGTATCTTACTTAAAAGTGTTATTTCTCTCAACTGAAAGTCCTGAAGCAGGCAATGCAGTGACAACATAATGCCACACTGTACAAGGGACCCAGACACCTGCTTTTCTCCATTGTATCTGGGCCTCATCTCTCAAGTCACCTCCAATTAAAATGACTGCTCCATCTTCCTGCTAGCCGGAAGGAGGAAAAGCAGGAAAATTGAGACACCACTCAGGGTGCGGGGAGGGGAAGGCCTAGGAAGAGAGAGGGAACGCAGGAACTCCAATCTCTTCAGATTTTCCAATACTCCACCTGTTCGGGTGAGTCCATGACTAGGAGCTCGTTTGCAGCTTGACACTACTTCCACCTCTAGGAGGCAAAGGGAGAAGCGGGCGCTCGCGTTCTGGCTAGCCTTGAGCCGCGCCTCCTGCCGTCCTCAGTCACGTGCCGGCCGCGGCCGCGCTGATAGGCTGGGGCGGTTCAACCGGTCGCTGGGGCCGGAAGGGAGGCGACCGCAGTACCATTCTTAAAGGGACCGAAGAGGAGGCGGCGGGCTGCGGACGGCCGGAAGGAAAATGGTGAGCTGTTGTGGGAGGGCGGGGGCCAGAGGGCCAGCTCAGCCAGCTGCCTGGCTTTGCTGCTCTCCAGAGCCGATAGCGGCGGGCGGCGCCTGGGACGGGCCCTGCTGCTGGCGGTAGCATCTTCCATCCGACCCGGTTCGGTTGCCCAGCGGAGCTCGGGACGAGGGTGCGGCCTCGGCTGGGGAGGGGTCGTTTTCACCCCGCCCGCTTGATGGAAAGGACCAGGGTCGGGAAGCAGGGTCCGGCCCAGCGGAGGGTTCCCCAAACGCCAGTGTCCCTGCAGCCGCCGCGAGGGCCAGGCCCGAAGGATGGCTTACCCCGGGCACCTTCTGCCTAGCGGTTTCGGCCAGGACTCGAGTTCTGATTGCATTCTCTCGGCCTCGCCTTAGCTTCCGCCTGTCCTCCCCCCCGCCCCCCGCCCGCCTCCTCCGAGGATTTCTCCTGATCCATGCATTCTTCGGATTACAGCAGTTGGAACCCTTTGACCCAAGGCGTTGGCGCTTGGCTTTAAAGTAACTGTAAGAGATTTAGTTTGCTGAGTCTTGGGGCTATGGCTTCCGTTCTCCTCTCTGATGGGCCCCAAACATAAAAAATAAAGTGGAGAACTAGATCAATTGCCAGCAAGGATCTTCTGGCTCTTTCCCAGCGGGTTTTAAAATATGCTCAAGTTTCATCAGCAGCAACAACAGAAAAACATTGCTCTATCTCTGACCTCGCGTTCAGTTCGGAGCCCACTTCAGTCCAGTAGATCTTATGGAGATTAATGAATCAATGAACTCTTTTTATCTTTGCTGATCTTCCAGCTCACTTGCAGGATATTGACACTCTCCTTTTTGAAGCATTCTCTTCCTTATGCTTCCTCCTTGGTTCTGGGATATAGAACTCTAGGTTTTCCTCCTCCTCCTCCTCTTGGTGCCCATCTGTTTGCCATGCAGAAGATTCTCCTTTCCCTGGACAGTACACACAGGAATCCTAGGCACCGTCCTAATCCTTCATTTTCCATGCTGTATTCTGCCTTACATCGTGGATTCAATTACCACCTATTCACAGATGACTTGTGAATTTATAACCAGTCCAGATTTTATACTACACTCCTTAGTTAACGTCACACCTCATTTTGTCCAAAAAGAAGTCATGCTCTTTTACCTCAGACCTGATCTTCATGCAGTGTTCTGTAACTTGGTGAAAGGCAGTGCTGTTCAGTGTGTCATACAAGCCAGATGCTTAGGAGACATTTGTAACACCTCTTTTTCTTTACCTACTCTGCCTCCCCTAGCTACTCTGTGACTAGCTCCTTTGTAATGATTAAGAGAGTGGGCAAGAGGTCAGGCACCTGGGTTGAATCCTGGCTCCACCAGCTGTGTAATTTGGGGGAAATACTTAATCTGTCTAAGCCTTACTTTTTTGCAGCAAGGGAATGATAATAGTACCCATCTCATGGGCTGTGACAAGCACGAAGAGAAATTGGTGCAAAGGACATAACAGTATTTCATGGTGTCTGATATGCCCCATTATTAGCATTATTCACTTTTCTTTATTCTTATCATCTCTAATCTGCTTTTCACCTCTCATCTAGAGTGACTTTGCCTGCTAACTATTCTGGCTGATTTCATCGTGGCTCCATGTGTGTTTCCTGTGTACCACAGCATATATGATTGTTTCAAAATGCAAATATGATCGTGTTTTTCTTCCTTTCCCTGCTTAAAACATCGCACTGGCTTTTGCTCATTGGAGAGAAAGCAAAATTCCTAATATGGATGACTTCTTCCGGACCGAGTTCCTGCCCGTTGTGCTTGAGTCTCACTGGCCTTTCATTATCTTGGTCATGTTGTGCTCCTGTTAATCAAGAAGTCTTGGCCTTGGCAGTTTTGGTTCCTCAGGCACCATTTTTGGGCAAAGCTCCCGTGACCATGTCATAAGTTCTCATAGCATCATGTGTCTCCTTTCTAGCCCTACCACAGGTACTAGTTGACATATTTTTGCCTAATTCTTTTGATGTAGGTTCCTGAGGGCAAGGACCATATCTTTTATATGATTATATTTCTAGCACTCAATACAATTCAGGCACTCATTAAATATTCATTGCATAAACTAATAAATAAGCACTTTTGACTTTACCTTATATGTTAACATTAACCACACAGTTGTTTTCATGGCATTATATTTATTCCTAAGTGCTTTTACCAGATGTAAGCAATTAGAGTTGGCTGAGTCTGAGTTCTTCCAGTAAGAAGAAATTTTTGATAGCTGGGCGTGGTAGCACACGCCTTTAATCCCAGCACTCGGGAGGCTGAGGTAGGAGGAACGTTGTGAGTTCAAGGCTGACTTGGGCTACAACACGAGCGCAAGGCCGGCCTGAGCTACACAGTGCGACCCTGCCTCAAAAAAACCAGGGCCGGGAGTTTGGCTCAGTGACTTAAGCGCCTGTCTGACAGGCGTGAGGTTGTGAGTTCAATCCCCAGTGCCGCAAAAAAAAAAAAAAAAGAAATTTTTGGTCTGATTGTGGAATTGCAAAGCGTGAACACAAAAATTGAGTATATAGATTGTATCACAGTATATTTTTCACTTGATTTCTGATCCTAGGGCATCAGGCTTACACAAACTCTGAGTAGCAGGGTTCAAAGGTGAGATGTGCATGACAAATTGAACTATAAGGATGGAAATATGTAACACCTACAGGCATGTTATTTATTGGATAGTGCCTTTTGATGCCGTGTGCTTTCTGGTTGTATGATAGCTTATTGTATGATATGTATCAGACTATACATATTCTGATACGTGTTCTGATAAAGGACAGTTTGAAATAACCAGTTTTGCTTTAGCCTTTTTCTGTCTTTTCCTAACACAAGATCATGGAAATAGGCTTTTTGTGGGGGTCTGAGCTATTGAGGTCTGTGCCTAGATCCCCAACTCCCAAACGAGTGCACGGTGAAGGCCCAGATAACTGAGACAGCGGTATGAGTGTTAGAGCTCTAGAGCTCCAGAAGGACCAGAATCCACTGCAGAGTTCATAATTCTGGTGACTGAGCCGAGACTGCCTCTGGGCGGCCCGTATTTATTCAGAACAAGGAAGGGGTTGATGTGGAAAACACCGGAAACCTGAGCAGGAACTTGGGAGGGGCTCAAGGACCCCTCCAAGCAACAGATGATGCGAATCAGGAAAGTCTCCCGGTGTCCTCAGCTGTGGCCCATCCTGCCCCCGCCCCACCAGGCATCTCCTCACTCTCAGTTCAGCCATGCCTAGCCAGGCCACAGCCCTGCACCTGAATTCAGCTTCAACAACTCCAGCAGCTTTTATTAAGTTTTTAATTTAATTTAAAAACGGAAGCCTTAATGCTTTTGAGTTCTGGTGAGACGGGTATTGAGCACTGCTCTCCGAAGCTTCCTGATTTTCTTGAAGGAGGAGTGGGGCATTCTATATATGAACAGAGATCAAAGTGACATGACATGTTTGGGATAGTCAAGCCAACTGTCGAACAAAATTAAAAGAGTGAGGGAATTTGAACAGTATTTGGATATTGGAGACTGGAATTCTTGTCAATTTTTCAGGAGGAATGATTTTCCTGTCTTTATGTTTTCCATGGCATATGATGTCTTTTATTTATTGAAGTACTGAGGGTTGAACGAGGGAAAGCTGAGCTATGTCTCCACCCATTTTTATTTTGAGAGAAGGTCTTGCTGAATTGCCCAGGCTGGCCTCAAATATTCAGTCCTCCTCACTCTCTCGAGCTGCTGGGGTCCCAGGCCTGTGGCACCCTGCCTAGCACAGTCTTTTAAATGACGCATACTAAACTACTTCCAGGTGAAATTACTTCCGCCTCGGTGGTGACACAGTCCTCAGGGCATTGTTGAGAGTGTCTGGTGAAGTAAAATTGCTAGTGGGTAAAGCTGAGTGATGGGTACATAGGGTTTCATTATTCTATTTTCTGCTTCATATGAAGTTTCACTTGTTAGAAACAAAAATATTTCCATCTTCTGGTTTGCAGTAGTGCATTGCACAACTGAAAGAGTGCTTTTGATCATTTCCTAGCTAGATTTCTGGGAAAGCTTCTATATTTTTACAGTTTCTAGATGATTCTTTTAGCTTTTGTGTTTCCCTTGATTTTACTTTCATACATTCTTTGTTTTTTCCGTATGTTCTTAATAGCTCATTTAATATGTCCATGATCAATTAGGATATAAAGTGTTTTTAAGCTTAGGGTTTATTTTTAATACTTTTGTTGTTTTCATTTTTCCCCATGATTATGAAACCCAAAAACAAGATGATTTTCCTGTTTCTGCGCTGTAAAAATATTATGCTTGTCTTATCTAACAGCAGATGGTGACCCTTGACTTCCCATTTTCCTCCCTTCCTTTCCAATTTTTTCTTTTTTTCTGCTCCAATTCTGCTGGAGTATGCACATTATTATATGTCTAATTTTTGAAACATTTATTGGCCAGAGAAAGTTTACACAGAAGATAAAGTTGTATAATTAAACAGTATAGATTTTAAGGCTGGTAGATTTGAAAGTTAACATGACAGATACATTGGAGTCATGGCATTTGATATGTTTTTGCTTTTGTTTTCTGTTTTGTAGAGTGAATCTTTGGTGGTTTGTGATGTTGCTGAAGATTTAGTGGAAAAGCTGAGAAAGTTTCGTTTTCGCAAAGAAACAAACAATGCTGCCATTATAAGTAAGCTAAGTGGTTGCCTCAAAGCTGGGATCTTAGTTTTCTTTTTTTATTTTATAGCTGTATTGAATACCCTATACCTTCAGAAAGTAATGTCACCTCTCCCTGTTAGGCCCCCCTCCCCACACTACCTTTAAAAGTTAAGAAACAGCTGATTCTGATGTCACAAAACAGGTGGGCTGTCCCGCCTCCCCCATGCTCCTTTTCTCGGCTGCTTACACAGCTGTGGAGAGGACGATCCTTGCAGTCCTTCAGTGAGGGTCCCCACTCGTGACCCATCCAACCCCCTCCTTCTCAGGGCTGAAAATAGCCTGGGACTTCATCCTCATACAGGAACCTGTGCCTCCATCCAGAACAGTCACATTTACCCTTACGTCCAAAGTGACTCTGGACCTTGTGCCAGTTCTAGACCAGAATTCTTTCATGGACCGTGCTTATCACTGTCTGTTGAGAATGGAGAGAGCGGTTTGCATGTTACCTCTCCCCACTGCGAGCCGTGTCTGCGGCTATGCAAATTCCCTTCTCTTCGTATTGACTCTGTGGGTGATTTAAAGATGAAGGAAGGCTGGGGGCTAACATGTGAAACTGCGCAGACCGAGCTTAGCTTAGGTGGGTAACACCTTGCTATGAATTTTGCTTCTGTTTCAAATGAATGCTGTAATGTGGGCATACGGTTCTTGAATGTAAAAATATATGGCAATGCCATTTTATCACCCATGGTGAAGTAATTTGAAACCAAACTGTGCCTCATGGGACTTAACTAAATTAGTACAAAACCAAATATGATCAAACGAGTGCAAAACCAAACGTGGTCCATTTTTTAGAGGAGTGGGAGAATAGAGGCATAGATGATCTTCACTGGTTTTGATTGGGCTTGGGATCATGTCAGGGTGTATTTCAATACAGATATCATGGCTATTTGGTAATTCACCTTCTCAGAATAACCATAGAGCACCATAAAATTCCAACCCTGAAGAGGATGGGTTCTGCAGTCCTGGCCTGGGGTCTGCTCTCCGCTTGTGGTGGTAACCATGTGGCCCCTGGACTGTCGTCGGTCACCGTGGCCTCTCGGGGCCTTCTCTGATCTAGGAACTCACATTTGTGTTAGGAAGGTCTTCATAGTCTCAGTAAAAGGAGTTGACGTTCTAAGGTCTAAGTAGGCACGGTTCTGGGAATGGTGGGTGGAAATTTAAAAACTGACACCTTAAAAAGCAAAACTGGCCAATAGACCGTAAATTAAAGCTGCCCATAAGTTTTGCGCTCGTGTTTCGTAATGTTTTAACTTTGAATGTCCCCCAAAAGACTGAGATTGTGGGGTGGGCAGGTCACAGTTACTGTAGAATCCCAGTTGACTCATGCTGTGTTTTTGTCTCAGTGAAGATCGACAAGGACAAACGCCTGGTGGTACTGGACGAGGAACTTGAGGTTTGTGCAAGAGATAAGTATTTTTATAGTTAGAAATGATTGCTCCAAAGATGCTTTCTTGGTTGGGTATGGTGGCACATGCCTGTAATCCCTGCACTCCGCACTCCAGAGGCAGAGGCAGGAGGATTGCCCTGAGTTCAAGGCCAGCCTGGGCTATATAATGAGCTCAAGGCCAGCCTGAACTGCATAATAAGACCCTGTCCTAGCCGGGAGTGGTGGCGCACACCTTTAATCCCAGCACTCGGGAGGCTGAGATAGGAGGAGCAATGTGAGTTCGAGGCCAGCTTGGGCTACAACATGAGCCCAAGGCCAGCCTGAACTACATAGTGCAACCCTGCCTCAAAAAACTAGGGCCCGGTGTTTGACTCAGTGGCTTAAGTGCCTGTCTGGCAGGCGCGAGGTTGTGAGTTCGATCCCCGGTGCTGCAAACAAACAAACAAGACACTGTCTCCAAAAAGCCAAAAAAAATAGCTTTCTTAGTTACACAAATTTTACAGTGCATTCTAAACCTTCTTCAGATACGTACTCATTATGTGTAAAACCAAGGTTAATTATGATGGATCACATTGCCTTAGTCATTTAACTGCCTTCCCTAATCCCTGAACGGAGTCGGGAAAGCAGTGGTAGGAGGCAAGGCTGTATACCCAGTCAGGAGTGAGTCAGCTTTATAACTTCCGCATTGCCGGGCCAGTTAAGTAATTTGAAACTAAAACCCTACAGATGTCAGCATTTAGTTATTAAGCAACTAAACTAGTTCAGGGTGAAAAGGAATGAACATTTTTTCTGAAATCTGGTATTTCCTCTGAGATGTTGGCTTCCCTCACCCAGTATTTCCTGACAATGGAAACATGGGCATGGAATGTGGTCTGTGTTTAGTTAATGAATAGAAGTAATTTTATTTTGTTATGTGATAATTTGTAACTATTAGGAAGTGTGCTTAGACTGTCTCCTAAGAACTTACAGGTAAGAAAATGTCTAAAAGTTGCTTTTTCTGTGGTGCTAGGGCATTTCACCAGATGAACTTAAAGATGAACTACCTGAACGACAACCTCGATATCCTTTTCTTAGTGCTCTAGAAAAATCTGTTTTCTTTAGTTTCACTATTTTATGTATGGGCTTATTTGTTAGATTTTCAAAAGACATAATGTCTTTCTATATTATGATTATAACCAAGTTAAAATATATATGCATATGTTTGACTAAGACAAATGAAAAGTTGATGTCTTCATGAGATAAGTTATCTTCCTGAGTGTGGTGGTGCTTACCTGTAATCCCAGCACTTGGGAGGCTGAGGCAGGAACATTGCAAGTTTAAAGCCCTGGAAAGAAGAAAGTGGAGGGAAGGAGGAAGATTTTCTTTATTATATTGTGGGTATGATAAAAATTGAAATATAAGCCAGGCATGGTGGTACATACCTGTAATTCCAGCACTTGGGAAGCTGAGGCAGGAGAATTGCTCCAAATTCGAGACCAGCCTGAATTACATAGTGAGGATCCTGTCTCAAAGAAAAAAAATTGAAAAATAATAATGTAAAATATTACAACTATTTTTGAGAGGTTACATGGTTTTATCACTTACCTTTGGGACCCATTTATAATTTTGTGGAAAGATAAAAATGGAAGTGTGGCCTAAATGAATAAGCTACTGATGTGTGGCTCAGTAGCTGCCCAGGCGTTGGTGAGTACCTGTCTCGGAGCAGTGGCTTCACTTTCTTTAACTTGAGAAAAACCTTCATTGTGTATAGTTATAAATATCAACATGACGATGGAAGAGTTTCATATCCTCTGTGCTTTATTTTCTCCAGTCCTGTAGGTAAGTGAATTTCTTTAAATAATATATATTTGGCTCTAATCTAATTAAACCATCTTTTACTACACAGACTTTATGCTATTTTAAAAAAAGAAAAATTGTTGAATAACCTAAATTGGGGTGTGTGTGTGTGTATTTACACACACTTGCTGGCGTCTCTAGAAAGAACAGAAAGCAGCATCTCTTAGAAAGTGTTTGCTTTCTTCAGTGAGTTCTTAGAAGTATAATTGTTGGGTCAAATCATGCATAAATTTTAACGACTCTAAAGTAGGACACTTAGATGTCTGAAGTTTATTTTCTTATATATTTTCATCTTGGTTGTATGTATGTAAGCTTTGTATAATCATAATAATTTGTTTCTCTTTTAAATAGTAGTTACTAGGGATAGGCCTATAATTTTAAGACTGGCTCCCAAGTAGTTTAACATTGTGTATTAAAATGGATTGGGCTGTGCTGTGGCTCAGTGATAGGACACTTGGCTGGTATGCACAAGGCCCTAGATTCTTTCTCCAGTACTGCCAAAAAATAAAAATCAAAACTCTTTGGTGTTTAAGGGATCCATTATCACTAGGATTCCCCTACCGCAGTGTTCAAGCCCACAGGGAAGGCTGTACTCACCGAACTGTTCTCTAAACTTGATTATTTGTGTCTTTTTCTTGGTCCTCAATATAATGTAATTTACTTTTGAATTAATATATAAGCAGACCGTAACTTTTGTTTGCAGCACATCTCCATGCTCCACCGTCTCTTACGTATTTTTTACTTAAATGTCTACAAAATGGAGCTTGATATTTAGTGTCAGAATTAAGATAGTGCTGAACAAGGTTTCTGAATGTTTATAAGGCTTTAAAAGTCAAGATCTACAGAAGTCTGGGACCATTTATCTTTGCTGACCTGTGGACTTACTCATAGTTATTGCTTATTTTGCAGGCAGTTCTGGATTCAAAATAAAGCCCATATTCGTAAACCAAAGTTTTTGTAAAACTAAACAGCAAAAGAAATTCTAAATGTGTCATTTTCAAAAATAAAATTAATGAAAACCCATCATGTTTTCCAAATCTACACCTCATTTCTACACTTGCCTCTTTTCCAGGATGTAAGCCTGAACAGCAGATGATGTATGCTGGAAGTAAGAATAAGTTAGTCCAAACAGCGGAATTAACCAAGGTGGTATTCATTTTTCACTTACTTGTTGAGATTATATTTCCTCAGTGTAGAGCAATAGCTGAAGTGATCTGGACAGTTACATTTTTTTATGCAAGTAAAGGTTATTGAGACCACAGCAATAAATTAGCAAAGTTTTCTATTAATTGGCAATACTAGAATACTAGCAGAGCCAGGTGTGGTGGCGCATGCCTGTAATCCTAGCACTCAGGAGGCTGAGGCAGGAGGA
Organism: Dasyprocta punctata; assembly: GCA_004363535.1. Classification (NCBI taxonomy): domain Eukaryota; kingdom Metazoa; phylum Chordata; class Mammalia; order Rodentia; family Dasyproctidae; genus Dasyprocta; species Dasyprocta punctata. The sequence goes on from RJWM01016610.1 coordinate 33,244, forward strand.
TTGTTGTGAGTTCAAGACCAACTTGGGCTGCAAAGTGAGTTCAAGGCCAGCCTGAACTGCACAGTGAGACCCTGTCTCAAAAAGAAAAGAAAAAAATAAAAATGTAGAATGCAAGTGGTCTGAACCAAAGTGTGCTTTTTAGTAATTGGAGTAGGAGAAATCACATTCAAAGTGTGAGCAACTTTAGAAAAGCTACTCTATTAAATCTATCAAGAGATCTTTATCTACCGTAATGTAATTTCTAATAGAGATCAGCATTGAGGCTTTCACAAGCCCTTTACCATAGTGTAAAATGAATTAGATTCTGTGCCAGAATTCTGTATCATCGAACTAACTATAATTTCAAGTCTAAAATTAAATGATTAAGAATATAACAAAGTGACAGCTCTGTTTTATGTGAGACACTCATTTAAGATTTGCCAGGGATATAGCTTAGTGGCACAGCACCTACCTGGCAAGCGTGAGGTCCTGAGTTCAATTCCTAGTACCTAATAATAATAATAATAATAATAATATGTTGCCCATTGTTGTATGGTATTTTTGAAGGGTAAGGTTGAGAGGTACTTGCCTTCAAATTTCATTCAACTTTCACATACTAGTTTGCATTGGAGCTACATATACATTTAGGGTTTGAAATAGAATATGGTGTCATTAAAACTATTTAACAGTATTTCCTCTGAGGTTTTATTTTTAAAGACCGAAGCAGTGTTTATGCTTGGGTGGTTAAACGTCCACTCAGAAAATCTTTAGGTGCCCTCTGATTTTTCTCTCCAGCCCATATGATCACCATTGATGCCACTGATCTGTAGACACTGCTTCTTCCTAATTTGTACCAGGGAACATTCTGGAGGTGCAGCGAAGAATTGGATGGTTAGAGAGGAGCTGTAGAGCACCTAGCACGGCAAAACCCTGGGCTCATCCCCTGCCTCCCCCAAAAGGAGGGTGTGCTTTATAATCCCACGTGTGCCCTGGAGTGCTATGGTGGACACACTACAAGTTACTTTTGTAAATAATCTCATTGAATCCTTACAGCAACCGCCCGGTGAGGTCAATCCTCGTATTTCTGTTCTGTGGATTGGAAAACAGATTCAGCAATGAATGACTTCCCTGCAGTTGCATGGTAGTAAATGACAGAGCTGGGATTCAAATGCTCATCGGCCCCCAGTGCCACCCGTTCTTCCGTAATTCTCTGTCTTGCCACAGCCGTTATACTTTTCTGAGCTGTGTTCATTTAGATTCTTGTTGTGATTTGAGCTGTCGAGCTCTTCTGTCTTTAACCAAACAATCCACAGCAGGTGTTTACGTTCGGTGCTCAAATTATGGAGGCTCTGCGTCATGTTCTCCAGCTCCTAACTAAATCGATTGTAGCGTATATAATTGGGTGTCCGGTAAGGTTTTCAAAACTGCTCTTACAATAATTATAGACTTGTGCTTTTTAGGGAGTTTTGTTTTTATGCCATCTTGTTTGTTTTACTGTAGTAACTGAGAGGTTAGCATATAAAAGAAGCAAAATGCTGTCTACGAGGTATATCTGATTTACACAGATTAAATCATGACTGATATGAAGTATAATTTGATATTTAAATTCAAATGTTTATTGTACATAATGTGTTTTTTAAGGCCTCAGACAGAATGTGATCTAAGTTGTTATTTTTTTTTTAACCCCCTTGAAGGTATTTGAAATAAGAAATACTGAAGACCTAACTGAAGAGTGGTTACGTGAGAAACTTGGATTTTTCCACTAATGTGAACTTCTGTGTTTTTAAAGTATTTATGTATTAACCTGACCATACTGGAAGCAGACATAAATACTTATTTATGCCTAAAAATGCACTGTTACTTACAGTTTATTTCCTGCAGTAAAGAAAAATTCATTTGTGCAAATTTGAACAAAGAAGAAAATCATCTTCATAGTAATGAAACTTTGTAAAGTGTTTCCTTATATTTGTAATTGTTAGGTGGACTCCTTTTCTCCAGGGACTTTTTGCACTCTTGTGACTAATTTGTATAACTATGGTTCAGAATTTGTTACTATTTACAGACACCATTGGAAAGTGGGTATTAGATTGTGATAGACAACTGTTGCCTCCTTTTGACAAATACTGGATATTAGCAGTTTATATATGAAAATAGCATATTATCACTTGTCAAATTGTTGACATTAATTTGGAGTTAAAGACTTGACTACCCAATTTTGAGCCATGAATACTAATTAATTTAGTGTAACCTGCATTCCAAATACATTTTTCAACACTTTCATACCTCTTGATTTCCTGCATCTTTTTAATCAAGCCTAGAAACTATGTTCAGTCATTCATTCTTAAGGCCTGGGATTTAGATTTTATGATAGAGTTATGACTATTAGTTTTTCTTCTTATGGAAAATAGCATTTTAGTCTTAGAAATTGGTGGGCTGTTGTAATAACCAAGGGCTTCCTTCCTGTTTCTCTTATTTCTAGATTGTTTTTAATCTAGGTTAATAACACTTTATTTATAAAGCACCTCCTAATGTCTTGTGAGCACTAATTATTTTAAGTATGTTAATATTGTGCCTTTGATTTGTTAGTTTTATAGTTTAAGATTTTTACACTGCCAGTATTCTAGATTTGATGAAATTAATACTTTTTTAAAGGGTCCAAGTAAAACAATTTTCTAATGTGTGTATCTGAAATTTGTAATAAAATCAGCCTCTTATTTTTAAAATTCCAACTATCCACTTGCACTGGCGAATGTACGGCCATTGAGAGTGAAAATTTAGGGTACATTTGTGATTAGTTTCGTGCCATATACAAAAATTACTTGCTGTAAAACTTTGGCCAGAGATAATAACAACACATCAATAGATATCACATCTTTTATCCTAAATATCAGAGCATATTTTAAACTGGGCCGGTGCATGATTGACTAAGCCATCCTGTTAAAAGATGGCATCCTTGGCATAAGATGAGCACACTAATGTGTCGCATACTTTAAAAACACCCAAGATCCAGAAGTTCTAGAGGCTAACCCAATTGGATGGCTGAATTCTTACATTAAGAATATCGTAATCATTTCAAAACTAGCAAAGGCATTATTTTTATGTTGGCATATTTTCCATTCCTAGGTTCTTTGCATTTCAGTTTTTGAGCGTTCTGTACCAACTTTAATAGGAGGTAAAGATAGTTGGGAGTTTTCAGAACACTGAATAGAGCATCTTCTGTTCCCAGCACCATTTGGCTTCACTGATCGAGAAGTCAGGAAACAATCACAAGTTGGAGATGAGGAATCACTAGAATAGGTATTTGTTTTGGTTAATGAATGGAAAAGTCCTTTATTTCAATTTCCAGAGGGAGAGAAAACTGTCCAGGAAGTTTAAGAATTTCTTAAGTGAATACTTCGATACTGGAGAATAACTTACTCATCGTTCTGCAGAAATGCAAATGAAATCCAAGTGGAAGTAGTTCATGTTTTTGAATGAAGGGAAGGAGATTTTTGTTTTACCCAGTTTTCATCAATAAGAGAAACTGGTGCTGCAAGAATATGTTCTTTTACAATGAGGTTTCTTACTTTGTCTTTCATACTTCGGTTATGTTTTTGTTTTTTTTTTACTTAAGAAGTCCTCCATAATGTCAGATAATACCGACCCGCCAACACAGAACTCTTAGTTCCCTTATTCCTCTACAGGAGCAAAGAGCTGTGAAAAAACTGTACTTTTTTGAGCCTAATTGACCTCTTTATCAAAAGCACGTGTTTTGCAAGACAATAGGTTGTTCGCTTAGGGCTCATGTTTTTTATTCTGCGTGTCCTATAGGAAGATCAAATCTCATGTTCTAAAGTGTTTCTCAAATATTTATCTACACTTCCCTTTAATCTAACTAAACTTTATATTGTTCTTTTAAAGTATATTTCCTATTTAGTCTGTTTTTCTGCCTTCCATAAATAGTAACTACAAATTTCATAATTTCCGTTTTTACATTCCATATCTTTCTCGTATAACCATTCCCATACAACCTTAAATCTTAATCTTTCTTTTTTGGGGAGCAGCTTTTTCCTTGGAACCTCCTACATGGTCTTCTAAGTCAGCATTAGTTTTGAAATTATTGGTCTGGAGTAAGTTCTGCAGAGCATCTAATGTCAAAAGAGAACCAGCTAGCAATAGCAGTACGAATTTACTATGGTTTTTGTGGCAACATAAATGACATGTGAAGAAACTGTCCTCAGGTTACTACGCTGGAATTCCAAAATGTCTGAGTTTTGAATAATAATCACTTTTTCTGGTATTGAAGCAATTATGTTAGGAAAAAAGTTGATTGATTGTTTTTGGTTAACTGGCTTCTGAAATAAATGTTTGAATTGTGTATTTCTAAACAGTTTACTAAATGCCTAGTGCAGTTAAACATACTCTTGTTTAAGAGGGTGTTGCTAAATTTTTTATTGTCATTACTAAATAATCCATGTGGCAAAACGCGTGTCAGCACTTTCCTCCCCTTTTTATCTCCTATTTTCAGGAGTCAATTGTAGCCATAAACCGTATCCTGGTCTGACACTTTAAGAGTTTCTGGTTAGGGGAGGTTATTGCCAAATTAGATTTGGCAGTCCTTCCCCCCACCCATAGATGTAGATGCTAAGGAAGTTAAAAAGTTGTTTGGACTACTTTTAAAACTCAAACCGTGTCATTAATCCATGTGTGGACTAGTGATGAATAGATATTTTCATAAAAGTTTAAATGCTGATATTTGGTGGAAGTAGAGAGTAGCTCGTACTCTATCGCCTCATGTCTTTTCCGGATGGTTGCCCTCCTGCTTTGTTCAGTGGACTGATAATACTGGAATCTATAAAGTTCGAGCCTTTACAACTTAACATGAAGTGTTTCAAACATTTCTGGACAAATCCTATTTTGTATTTCTGGAAGAATGTAAATAATCTTCTAGGCCACTTATAACCAATGGTCCCAAGTTGCGTATTCTTGAGAAACTTGTTTCTTTATAGGCCATTTGACATTTCAAATCAGTGAGCATATTCCTGCAATGTTTAAATCAACTCCATAAGCTTGTGATACAAACTGTATTTTCTTGCTTTGTGGAATATAGTTCATGTACATAGAATTACTTGAATATTCTTTGAGACCACTAGCATGCTGAGGCAGTCCCCACTGATATAGCTATGATACGATCTCATTCAGGAGGCTTGAAACATTAATGGTTTAGTCTTGTGAATTTTAACAGTTCTCTGTCATCGTTTAACAAAACTGACAACTGGCACAACTTCTTAAGCTGTGGTTTCAGTCTCTGCTAGTTCATACTGCATGTTTATTTTGGACAGTCTTTTGTTAAGCATGGTGCTTGTACTGGTTTAAATAAAATGTTAACCTGAAAGGACTTTCAGCTTTTCATTTTTTATTCTTCCTCCCCTGCAAGGTACTGACACCTGCCCGGCTTAGTTTGTATGAGCCACACAGAGACTCAGCAGTTTACCTTACCTGGAAAAACTGGGAAACAAAGAAGAGTCACTTGGCAACTTGGGGGAAAGGGAATCTAATAAGATTATGAAAATGTATAAAACTCAGTCTACTGATAAAATGATTGCTTTGTAGAAAATATCAACAAATAGTACCAAGGGTAGAGGGAGTTATTTCAAATTATGAACATTTTGAAAGGAAAAATTAGAAATTAGGAGGTCTGTATATTCCTGAAGAAATCAGATTGTTTTCTATTCAGATGTACTTAGTGTCGAAAAAGAAATCAGATTAGAAGTTCTCACCAGACATGGTGGTGCATGCCTTTAATCCCAGCACTCGGGAGGCTGAGGTAGGAGGAGCGTTGTGAGTTCAAGGCCAGCCTTGGGCTACAATGCGAGCGCAAGACCAGCCTGAGCTACATAGTGCGACCCTGCCTCAAAAAACTAGGGCTGGGAGTTTGGCTCAGTGGCTTGAGCACCTGTCTGGCAGTCGCAAGGCTGTGAGTTTGATCCCTGGTGCCACAAAAAAAAAAAAAAAAAAAAAAAAAAAACATTAAATATTGTTTATCATTACTTATTAAACTTTGAAAAAAGTTCTCATTAAATATTGTTTATCATTACTTATTAAACTTTGAAAACCTATTTTTTTTTTTACAGATACGTTTAAAAGGTGTCTATTGGAATGCACAGAAATCACTTAATACAGGTTTTAGTTAAGACCTTACCACGTACTTGTGGTTGAATACGTAGTAATAGTGTTTGGACTGTAAAAGGAGTCCTTTATACCTTCCTGTTTTGAGACTCACATGGAGAATATAAAATACAAAATCTTTACTCCTCAAATTTGGCCATGTTAGCTGCTCCAGCATCCAAGCACTAACAATTTTCTCTGTCCCTTTATTTTTTGTCCTTTTCAGCATGGCCCACGGTCACTGGGATGCTGTACCCGCGTCCTGTAGCTGTGTCAAGGAGCCAATCAGATTACAGACACTATTGCCGAGCATCCGGGAATTTTCACAGTGACACTCATTCTTGACTTGAGCTCTGCCCCTCAGCAGTGTGAAAGGTCCCTGCTGAACTTGCCCATTTTTGGTACCAGGGATCAAACTCAACCTCAGGCCTGCCAGATAGGCACTTACGCCACTGAGCTAAATCCCCGGCCCCAAAGTTGCCCTTTTTGAGATCTAGGAAGGAAAAAGCTGAGGGAGCGGGGTATGTGTCTGCGTGTGTGTGTGTCTGTGCACATGCATGTGTGTGACTTCTACAGCCACAACACAGCTGCGTGCAGATAAATAGTTATTAGGTTGCAGAGCTTGACAATAACTCCTGACCCTGTACGGGGCTCCAGACACTGCCCAGGGCCCGCGGAAGCCCCGCAGGCAGTGTCTCTCCTTGGTGAGGTCCTGAGCTGGTGGCTCTCCCAGTGGCTACACATTGACAGGCATTCTCTGGTGGCCGCATTCTTTCCTGTGGGCCCAGAAGCTCTCCAGGGCTCTTCTGTGGCCACATCCTCACAGCTAATGGGCTTGCAGTATGGAGGTGACACTATGTGGACCTCTCCATGATTTACCAACTGTGCCTTCCATAGGGGCAGCCTGAGCCTCACTTGGGCCTGCGTGAGCACAGTTCCCGTGGCCTACCAGTGCGTGATGGCCAGAGCGCAGAGGAGGCTCTGTTCCGCCACACTGGCCCTAGTGTTCTCAGTGTCTGTGGCTTGATGAATGGCATCAGGTTTCTTTCTATTCCACCAATCTCCTTATCAGCATGTTCTCTCCATGTCATTCATTCATTCATTGTGGTACTGGGAATTGAACCCAAGGCCTTCACAGTGAGCTACTCCCCAGCCTTTTTTTATTTTTTATTTTGAGGCAGGGTTTTTCTAAATCACTAAGTTGTCCAGCCTGGGCTTGGACTTGGGATCTTGCAGCCTCCACCTCCTGGAATGGTCTTTTCATTCTTTACAACATGACCAGGCTGAGAAATTCCCAGATAAGATTCTAATGAGGGCCAAACCACTTCTCCACCATAGGCTTCCCACAGGAACACGCACTTGGAGGAGCTGGGGTAGCAGAATGAGAGAGGCAGGGAAGGAACTCAACAGAAAGTAAAGGACTAGACTGACTTTTATCACCTTAAAAAAGCGAGCATAATTCCTTAACACTCAAAGTGACCAGCAAAGCTATGTGCTACGGGTTTCCTCCATAGAAAGGGAAAGAAGTCACCCAAGTACCACAACAGATTTCTCTAGGATGTAGAATTTTTCTTCCTTTTGCTTCTTTGTATTTTCTCGTTTTCCTCTAATGATATACTAGTTGTTTAGTTAAAGGGTTTTTGTTTTGTTTAAGGAATATCGTTTAGTTCAATAAACAGCAGCCTTTGTGGTTTGCAAGGTATTTGAGATGATTTTTGAAGGTTGTTGATTTGGGCAGGCAGTGGAAGCATAGGACGGAAATGCTTCTGGTGGTGGAGGAAACGAGGCTGGGTGGCATCTATTGGTCAGGTGAGAGTTGTGGACGTGTAGGGAGGGATTAGTGTAAGTGTAGTTAGTGTCGGGAGCGGTGGCAGATGGAACCAGAGCTAGTATGGTAGTCAGGAACTTTTTGTGTGTGAAGGTCAACAGATACATACCCCAAATAAGGAAGGTACCAAAACAAACAAAACAAAACAAAACAAAAAACCAAGTCATTCTGCTCCTTTAATGCTTTGCTTAGAGATTTATTCTGCTAAGCAGAATATTCATATTAAGTTCTGCCTTCCACCAAACACAGGGACGTAAATACAATTCCACCAAGTTCTTTGTCACTTTATAACAAGGACGGCCTTTCCTCCTGTTCCCAATCACACATTCCTCCTTTCTGAGACCTTGTCCCCTGCCAACCTCTGACCATGGTCACTTAGGTATCCTCTGAGGAACTTGGCTCTCAGCTCTCATCTTCTGCACCCTCGCCAGCGTGGTGGGCTCCTTTCCCATGGGTGGACCTCAGAGCTCTTCCAGGCTCTTCTCCTTACACAGTTCTGAAATCACCTCCACATTTGGTTATCTGTTAGAACGATATTCCATTTTTGGTATCGAGTCACGCCTTAGTCTGTTTGGGGTGCTGTCACAAAGTACCTTAGACTGGGTAATTCATAAAGAACAGAAATTGATTGCATAATGTTCTGGAGGACAGGCAGTCCAAGATCAAGGCAGTAGAAGATTTGGTGAGTGATGATGCTAACTTCGATGTTTCCTCATAATGACAGAAGAGGCAAGGGACCCCAAAGACCACATCTTTCAATGCCATCACATTGGGTGTTAGGTCTACATAGCCATTTTGGAGGACCACGTGTGGCACACAGGGACCATATCTGCCCATGCAACTTGTACCTCTTTGCCTCATCCCATCAGGAAAGTGATACCTCATTCCCTTTGCCTCGTTCTGGGTTACTTCTCAGGTCTGGCCGTGATGAGCATCTCTGATCTCATTTTATCCCATTATCCTAACCCACTACACTGACACGCTCTCCCTCTATCTCACTCCAACATTCTGAACTGGGCATCCAGACTGCTTCCTGCAGGCCCCTTCCCTGCTCACCCATCCCACCATAAGCAACCCATTCATTCACCTGCTTGAATTCTTAGCATAGCACTCACCTCCCTCTAACATTTTTCTCATTTTCCATAGCTGAGGACTCTTGTGGAACAAAGGAACATTTTTACCTGTATTTTTGTTAGCATATGTTTGCAGTGCATAATGATTGCATTCATCATGGGTAGCCAGTGCCTGTGCAGAACACATCTTAATTCTTTTTTTCAACCCTTTCCCCTCCCTCCATAGCCCTCCCTTCATCTCTTGATCCCCTTCCCTTCTGTAAAAGATCTCCCTGTTTCCTATTATCTATCTTTTGCATTTCCTCTGTAAGAGAAACCATGTGTTATTTAAGCTTGGTGTCTAATTTACTTCACTTAACATTATGGGCTCAAGGTGCATCCATTTTCCTATAATGACAACGTTTTAGTTATTTTTGAAAGCTACTATTTCTGTTTCCTGTCAAACCTCTCTTTTTTTCCTCTGGTGAGAAAGTTTCCTTGATGATATAAGACTTCCATAATATACCAGTCACTTAGTTATCTCAAGCGCCTTTTCTATCACTAGAACTCAGTTCTGTTCATTTTTAAAATGTAGTTTCATACTCGATTCAAAATTATTCTCCTCGGACCGGGGGTTTAGCTCAGAGGCACAAGCACCTGTCGGGCAAGCGCAAGGTTGTGAGTTTGATTCCTGGTACAAAAACAACAACAACAACAACAACAAAACAAAAACAAAAGCAAGAATCAAAATTATTCTCCTCGACATGGGCTAACCTTGTGGCTGTGTGTAAGGGGGTGAGGACACACCTGTCTTCACCTCTGCTGTCTCATCCTGCCATCCTCTCTGGGCAGGGGAGAGAGGAGATGAGTTGAAGATCATGTAATTATCTGTGTGTTGCTGTCAGTCAGCTGCTATTCTTTTGGACGCCATTGTATCTCTGTTTCAAGTTCCCAAAGTGGGGGAAAGGGGATTCTTTCCAACTATCCAAACGATGGCTCTTTCCAAGGGGTCATTTGTGGGCTCTTCGGTTGGCTTTGGAAAAGTTGCTACAACTTTTCCTGTTCATGGATTATTGATCATCTTTCTTCATTTCTTTTGTTTTCCGTGTACTCATTGCTTTTGTTTTTCCTGAGTCCTTCAACAGATTGGTCAAATGCCTAGCAATTTGCCAGGCGTGGTGGTGCATGCCTTTAATCCCAGCACTCAGGAGGCTGAGGTAGGAGGAGCTTTGTGAGTTCGAGGCCAGCTTGGGCTACAACACGAGCGCAAGCCCGGCCTGAGCTACATAGTGCGACCCTTCCTCAAAAAAACTAGGACTAGGAGGTTGGCTCAGTGGCTTAAGTGCCTGTCTGGCAGGCATGAGGTTGTGAGTTTGATCTCTGGTGCCGCAAAAAAAAAAAAAAAAAAAAAAAAAAAGCCTAGCAATTTTTCTGAATGCTTCGACACACAAAATATCTGTCGGTCCATTTCTGTACCCTTGGAGCCCTCCCTCCCCACTTTCCGACCTCCCCTTGAAACCTAGACAGGTTGCTCTCTAGGCATGGGGTGCAGCTGTCATCCGGAAGCGTCCTTTGCTGTCATCCAGAAGCTTCCTTTGCTTGCTTTCTTAGTCAGAGCCCTTGCATTGGATCCCCTGTATTCACTTGTGCACTAACTCATTTTGCTGGAGCTCACATTGGTTGGGAGCCCAGCATTTTATTTCTGAAATGCTTCTCTGCACACAGGTTAATTGGTGATTTGGCTGGTGTGCTGGCTATTTTCATTCTGCCTGTCCAGAACCCCTTTCCACCCTTCTCCATCCTGGTCTCCGCTCCCAGGAGACTGACCATCTCATCGACTTCCCTTGCCTTCTGACTTCTGCTTCAGGTCAGCCAAACTTGAGGGAGGATGGAGACAGGGTGTTTATTCCAACACTCTATTGAAGTGAGTCACTCCAAACAGCCCTCTCTCCAGGACAGCCTCCTCCTGAATCCTGGCAACCACCTCCTCCCCTCTTCCCTTGAGCCAAAAAAGCACTGCAGTATTCCCTCTCCACTGTCTAGTAGCACCTCTTCTTCAAATTATCCTCAATTATCCTTCAAATCTTCCTCAAATTATCTTGATTTGCATATGCCATCTTTTCTGCACATGAAATTCCAGGTTGCCAGTCATCTTCCTTTACATGGGTAAAGACATTGCTCCCCTATCCCTACCTTCTACATGGGGTTGCAAAGTCTTATACCAGTCTTACTTCATTTCTTTTATAAATTGCCTTTCTTCTCCTCTTCTGAAGCTTTTGGGGTCGTCTTATTTCTCATAGCCTGAAATGTTTTTGCCATGAAACGTGGTAAAGACCTGGTTTCACTCTTATGTTAGATATTTCAGAGACCATTGGAATCCACAGATGCCTATCGGTTCAGGAACTTGTAGGTATTTACTGATAACCTCAGTAGTTTTACTCTCTCTTTCTAAAACTCACTGGGTTGGATATTGGGCCGCTTGCATTGATTCAATAATTTTCTTATGTCTGTTATTTACTCTTTGCTGTTTTTGTCCTTATTCAGAGAGATTTTTCTCAAGTTTTTTCTTCCAACCATTCTGTTAGTTAAAACATTTTAGTGAAAAAAGTTTTTACAACCATACAAGTTTTATTTGAAAGAACTAACAATGCTAAGTTAAGTAATGGAAATTAAAATGTCTATATTCCATAAAGAATTCCATAAATGATTTTTTAAATCTTGGAATAGGAAGCTAATAGCATCTGTATAGTTAAATATTTTACGTATTTATTTGGGTTTTTTTGTTTTTGTTTTACTTTGTTTCGTTTTGACTCAGGGTCTCATTATGTAGCCCAGGCTGGCCTTGAACTCAGGCAATCCTCCTGCCTCAGCTTCCTGAGTACTAGGATTACAGGCGTGCACTACCAGACCCAGCAATGATTATATTTAAAAAGATACTACTGCAAGTTCTGAAATTCTTCTTATGCTAAATATGATCCATCTTAAGTTATTGACAAAGTTCAAGTTAAAAAGCTA
>RJWM01016611.1:0-44979 GCA_004363535.1 Dasyprocta punctata
GGGGGGGGGGGGGGGGGGGGGGGGAGTCCAAATGTGATGATACATGTTTACAATCCCAACTACTCAGGAAGTTAAGGAAGTAGGATTGTTTGAGCCCACAACTTTGATATTAGCCTGGGCAACATAGTGAAACCCCATCTCAAACAAAACATAGTGTTTCTAAAAATAAACCCAAATTTATATTCATAAGTGGATAACTATTCACTTATATATCCCCTTTGTGATTTTGTTAAAACTTTTCTGATTTGTTGAAACATGTTGCCAGTGCCTTAGGTTGTTTCATAGGGCTGCCCTGGGGAGTACTCTGGAATAGAAAGTGAAGCATCTGGTGTCCCTATCCAAGAAAACTGAACGTGCTGGGACAATTGCTCTGGCTTCTGCTTCCTGCTGAGTGATTTGTTCACAGGCCCCACAGCTGAGTCTGCACTGAGAGTTGGTTATGGGGAAGTGACCGTTCTAACGAATGGGCACATAGCATGTAGTAACCCAGAAATCTTCCTTGTTGGCAGATTTCAAACTTCCTTTCTTCAGACATGCAGAGGTCTTGGGACATTGAGAAGTTGTGGTTTCCAAGGGTCCAGAGGCTTACTGGTTATACCAGTGCATTCACCAAAAGCAGTAAGAAAAATTTTTTTTTTTTTTTGTGGCAGTAGGGTTTGAACTCAGAACCTTGTGCCTGCCAGGCAGGTGTTTAAGCTGCTGAGCCAAACTCCCAGCCCTAGTTTTTTGAGGCAGGGTCGCACTATGTAGCTCAGACCGGCCTTGTGCTAGCGTTGTAGCCCAAGCCGGCCTCGAACTCACAAGGCTCCTTCTACCTCAGCCTCCTGAGTGCTGGGATTAAAGGCATGCACCACCATGCCCCATTAAAATGGGTTTTAAAAAATAGGATCGTTGCAAGTTTGAGACTAGTCTGGGCTACGAAGTGAACTCAAGGCCAGCCTGAACTGAATAGTGCGACTTTGTCTCAAAAAAAAAACAAACAAACAAAAAAAGGTTGTAAAAAGAAGGTTGTCAATTTAGCTTCTCTCTCTGGTACTAATTTGTGCTTTCTCCATTTTATCTAGCCAGCAAAAGTCAGAGTCTATTAGTCAGCATGATTCCTCATCTTATCTCACCTTTTTTTTTTTTTTATTAACACTTCCTACTTTCTGGCCTGTAGCTTTCTTAGACCTTCAGAGACAATTGCTGAACAGTGTGTGTGTACAGGGTCTCTTATGTAGTGCAGGCTGGCCTTGAACTTGCTATGATATTACTGCCTTGGCCTCCTGAGTGCTGAGATTACAGGTATGTGCCACCCTGCCTGGCTTACATATGTGTTTTTCTGAATCAGAATCAAAAGCATTAACTTTATCAGGTGTGTTAGTCAGCCTTGGATTGATGTGACAGAATACCTGAAAGAAACAATTGATTTTTATATCTTCTTGATCAGCTTTGGTAATTCATATGTATCTAGGAATCTGTCCTTTTCTTCTGTATTTTCCATTTTATTAGAATACAAGTTTTCAAAATAGATATTGATGATCAGGATTTCTTCAGGGTCTATTGTGATTTTACCCTTTTCATTTCTAATTGTGGGGATTTGCATGTTTACTTTTTTTTGATAAAGTTGGATAGGATTTGTCAGTTTTATTTAATCTTTCAAAGAACCAATTCTTCAATTCATTGATTCTTTGTGTTTTTTGTTTATTTGTTTTTTTAGTCTCCAGTGTGTTAATTTCTGCTCTGATCTTTATAATTTCCTCCCTTGTATGAGCTTTTGGTTTAGTATGCTCTTCTTTTTCTATAAAGTTTGAGGTTCAACATTAACTTGTTTATATGTGCTTGCTCTGTTTTCCTGATGTGGGTATTTACTGCTATAAATTTCCCTCTTAAAACTGCTTTCATTGGTCCCATAAGTTCCAGTATGTTGTATTGTCATTTTCTTCTTTAATTTCTTCTTTTATTTCATATGTGACCCACTGGTTGTTTAGTAGGGTGCTCTTTAATTTCCATGTGTTTATGAAGTTCTTTGATTTCCTTTGGCATGGATTTCCAATTTCATTGCACTGTGGTCTGATAGTATGAATGGGATAATTTCAATTCCTTTGCATTTACTTAAGCATGTTTTTTTTTTTTTTTTTGCAGCACCGGGACTTGAACTCATAACCTTGTGCCTGCCAGACAGGTGCTTAAGTCACTGAGCCAAACTCCTGGCCCTGGTTTTTTGAGGCAGGGTCGCACTTTGTAGCTCAGGCCGGCCTTGCGCTCATGTTGTAGCCCAAGCCAGCCTCGAACTCACAACGCTCCTCCTACCTCAGCCTCCCGAGTGCTGGGATTAAAGGCGTGCGCCACCATGCCCAGCTTTTTACTTAAGCATGGTCTATGAGCCAGTGTATGGTCTATTTTGGAGGATGTCCCATGTGCAGCTGAGAATGTGTATTCTGATGTCGTGGGGTGGAGCACTATAGACATCTATTAAGTCCATTTGTTCAAAAGTTTGATTTAGTTCTAATATTTCATTATTGATTTTTTTTGGGGGGGTCTAGTTGATCTGTCTTTTTGTGACAGTGAGGTATCAGGGTCTCTCAATACAATTGTATTAAGGTTTATTTGATTTTTTCATGTCCGTTAGTACTTGTTTTATATAGTTGGGTGCACAGGTATTTGTTGCATATATATTTATGATTATTATCTGTTCTTCTTGGGTTGTCGCCTTTGCGAGGATGTAGTGACCTTCTTTATCTCTCTAAGTCAGTCTTGGCTTGAAATTCACTGTCTGCAAATAGAGTAGCTACCCCTGCTGTTTTCTGGGTTGCTGTCGCATGGAGTATTGTTTTTCATCCTTTGACTTTCAGTCTATGAATTTCTTTTTAATTAAATGGGAAGAAACAGTTGAGAAGATTTTATTTGGCTCATGGTTTCAGAGGCTTCAGTCTCTGGACAGATGGAAGGGGCCAGGGATGAAATGTATCCTTCAAAGCCACACTCCTCAGGGGCCCACCTCATCCAGTTAGGGTCCACCTCTCAGTAAGCCCATTGGGCTCCCAGTAAGTTCAACAGTTCAGTGGGTGAGTAATCGATGAGGTTGGAGCCTTCACAGTCTAGTCACTTTCCACAGCCCCATCTCTGAGCATGTGTGCCTTCCTGGGGACATTTTAGTTCCGAATCACAACACAAGGCCTTCAGAGAGCACACAAGTGCTCTTACCCATGTTGCTTCTGCTTGGCATTCAACTGGGGAAGACCGGCCTTCCGGGTCACACAGTCACCACATCAAAGGTGGGATCCACCACCTCTTCAGATGTTTTAAATCTCAGAGCTAAAAAAATTTGCTTGCCTGGTAGAGGTCAGCTTTGGTACCTCATGTAGCTCGGAGTTTGCAAGTTCAGTTTCTTCTCAGCAAGTGGGCCCCTCAAATGTGAATTTTTGGGCAGATTCAAGTAGAATAAAAAGAAGGTATTATGTTCTGCCTTCATTATGGACTATTTGAGATTTCCTAAGGTGGATTTTCAAGCAGAATGAAGTAAATCAACAGGTTTCCTTTTCAGAAGTTAGAAGGTGTATTTTTATCCATTCTCTCTGCGTCTGCTTTCTGATCTGCCTTATAAAGGGATCTGTTGTGCTGCATGGTGCTGCCCCCAACTGGTCCCTTTTGGTGCTTATATTACCAAGTCAGAAAATATCTGCTCACACAACGTTGTTTTATTCCAAGTACTTTCATATATTTAATGATTCTTATAACATTGTGAGTTAGGCGGAGCAGGGATTACCATACCTAATTGACAGATTGGAAAACTGAAAGGTATATAGCATTTTAGTTAACTTGTCTGTAGTTAAATGGCTATTGGGAGGCAGAATTGGACTATAATTCAAACTCTTGCTTCTTACTCTATTAGGTGTCCTCATCTTACTCTATTAGGTGTCGTAATCCTTTGTAAATTCAACATCTCTTCCTAAAATATGTTGAGATTAATTTTATACTTAGAGAAATTTCCCCCTTTATCCCTTGAAAGAAGGAGCTAATACATCATGTAAGGTTTAAGTAAACTTATTTTTTTTTTTAATTAATTTATTTTTTTTGTGGCACCGGGGATTGAGCTCACAACCTCGTGCCTGCCTGACAGGCCCGTAAGCTGCTGAGCCAAACTCCCGGCCCTGGTTTTTTGAGGCAGGGTTGCACTGTGTAGCTCAGGCCGGCCTTGCACTCGCGTTGTAGCCCAAGCCAGCCTCAAACTCACAACGCTCCGCCTACCTCAGCCTCCCGAGTGCTGGGATTAAAGGCATGCGCCACCACGCCCGGCTTTATTTTTATTTTTTTGTGGCAGTTTCTCAACTATGTAGTTCAAGTTAGTCTTTAACTTACAGTGACTCTCCTGCCTCAGCCTCCTGAGTACTGGAAGTATAGGTGTGTGCTACTGCATGTTTGTTTGTTTGTTTATGTAGAGACAGTCTTGCTATGTAGTTCAGGCTGACCTTGAGCTCACTATTTAGTGCAGGCTGGCCTCAAACTCATGGTGACCCTCCTACTTCTGCCTCCCAAGCACTGGGATAACAGATAAATGTCATCACATCCAGCTAGTAAATTTATTTCTGAGTTCCTTTCTGCATGAGCCTCTCTGACTCAGGTGCTGTGGTCTTCAGTGCATTGTAGTTAATAGAGTCTGTGGCTGAAACCAGACTGTATTGTTTGCCTCTCTCTGCCACTTTCTAAATATCCTTGAGCAAAATGCTTAACCTTTAAGTGCTTTCCATAAAATGAGAGCAGATGAAGCTGTGCACAAATTCCAAAATTAGAAAAAACTCTGTAACCTAAAACTCTTCTGTTCCCAAGCATTTCAGACACAGGATATTTAACCTGCAGTGCACCTACCTCATAGAGTTACTGTACAAATTAAATGACATAATATACATAAAATGCTTAAACTAGTGCCTGGCACAATATAAGCATTATATGGAAATACATGTTTAGCTGCAAAAGTAGTGACTGCTGTTATCATTGTTGATATATAAGTATATTTACACTTTAAATAAAGAAAAGAGTGCTTTGTGGGTGAATGACCCACAACCACATTTCTTGGAAGAGTCCATCTTCATGTCATCTTTCACCCAGAATTGTCTTTTCCTCACTCTGCAGTTCACATCGCTCTCACTCTGGTCTTAACCACTTTCCTGAAATTGCTCTGGCCATGGTTACCAGTGACCTTCTAGCTGCAAATTTAGAGGACGTTGTCAACCACATCTCACTTGATCTGTAGCATTTGATGCTGCTGGTCATTTCCTTTTTAAAATATTCCTCTTTATCTTTTAAGATGACTTTCTTGCTTTTTCTTCTGCCTTGTTCTTTAAATTTTACTGCTGCTTGGGGTTCTGATCGCTTACTTTATGTCTTAACTCCTTGGCGCTGTCCTGTATTACTTGGCAACAGTGACTCCTTCAGCTCAATGCTGTTGCCTCCTAAATGTAGTATCCTGCCCACACTCTGTTCCTAAACTTTATGCTTGTTAAGGGTCATGTCTGCTAAAGCTTAGTTGTGCTCCAAGTACCTGTAATTCAGTGTGCCCTAGCTGACCTCACTAACTTCTAACATTATCCTTCTCCTAAAACCTGCTCCTTTCTCTATCTCATAGATATTTAATGATGACACCCAGGGACCAGTAGCCTGGGGTCATCCTAGACCTTTCCATTGCTCCATCCTTCAACCCATTGCAATCATCAAGGTTTGTTTTATTCTGCCCTCTAAATTCATTTTGAACCTTGCCTTGTTCCAATAGCTCCACTGTTACCTTAACACACCATTATTAGTGCAGTACTCTCCTAACTTATGGCCCCTTCTTTATCCTGCACTAATCCACCTGTCATCCCATTGCTAAAATAATCTTTTCAGGCTGGAAATATAGCTCAGCAGCGTAAGCACCTGCCTGGCAAAGTGCAAGGTCCTGAGTTTGATTCCTGGTACCAAAAAAAAAAAAAAATCTTTTTGAGAAAAGCAAATATGAAAAAAGAACACATATGACCAACATGCTCCACTGCTTAAAATACTTTTGTCCCCTAGAGTCAGGATAAAGTCCATATGTCTTTTTTGTCTGTTTGTGTTTTTGAGACAGGGTCTCACCATGTAGTGCGGGCTGGCCTTGAACTCACTTTGTAGCCCAGACTGCCCTCGAACTCATGGCATTTCTTTTGCCTCAGCCTCCCAGGTACTGAAATTATAGGTGTGTGCCACCATGTCCAGCTAAAGTCCATATATTGTAACAAACCATATTAGCCTCACTTCCTGTCTCTTATCCATATACTCTGGCCATATTAAATAAGTTAAATTCCTAAATGCTGTAAATGTACATAGTGCTCCCTTTGTGTGACTGTATGGTTTGCATGCTGTTTTTCTTTTAAGCCAAAATATGTCAATGTATGAGTTGTTTTTTTAAACTAAAACTAAAACTATTTAGGGTTAATTGCAGTGTTGGTCCTTTGTGATAAATAAGTGAGTTTGAGATTGCACTTTGGGCACTCATCTCTAAAAGGTTCGCCATCATCCTTTCTGACGCCTTTATTTTCTCTGACATGCTGAAACTAAAGAACTTTATCCTCAGCACTTCACAATGCACTTGTACCTTTTCATAACTGTATTTTAGTTTTGCCACTTAATGTTGTTTGTCTGAGCCAGGTGTAATCCCAACACTCTGGAGGCTGAGGCAGGAGGTTTGTTTTGAGTTTGAGATCAGCCTGGGCTATAAAGTGAGCTCAAGGCCAGCCTGAACTGCATAGTGAGACCCTGTCTCAAAAAGATGCGCGCGTGCACACACACACATACACACAGAGAAAAGTCTCTGTCCCTTCTTAGATCGTGATCCATCAAAGGAATGTATTTTTATGTATAAGCTCCTACAAATGCTTGGATGCAGAGTAAGTACTTAGTAACTCACTCAGTATACTAAAATAAGTATACAAAGCCAGGCATGGTGGCACATGCCTGTAATCCCAGCACTCTGGGAAGCTGAGACCAGAGGATGGTAAGTTTAAGCTCAGCCTGAGCAACTTGTGATTTAGCAAGAACCTGTTTTTTTTTTTTTATTTTTTCAAAAGGCTGGAGATGCAGCTCAGTGTGAAGGCTCTGGATTCAATCCCCAGTACCACAAAACAAAAGAACAAGTATATGATCTCTATTTTCTAGGTGTTTACTGTCTAGTGGCTTTACCACCAGCCTAATCATTTCTGAGACAGAAGCTGGCTTTTCCTTGTGTTTTGCAGTATATCAACTCTGGGAACCTGGAACAGTTGTTGGACAGCAACCTGCACTTGCCGTGGACTGTGAGGGTGAAACTGGCCTATGACATAGCAGTGGGCCTCCGCTACCTTCACTTTAAAGGCATTTTCCATCGTGACCTCACATCAAAGGTACGAAGGATTTACTTGTGCAACCCTTGAGAGACACTGTCCTGTGTTAAGAAACCGGTTGTTAGTGGGTTGTAGTGGCGTATGCCAGTAATCCTATACTCCAGGAGGTGGAGGCAAGAAGTTGGCAAGTTTTAGCCCAGCCTGGGCAACTTAGTGACTTAGCAAGACTCTTTCTTGTGTTTTTGGTTTTTTCCTTTTCCTTTTTCATTTTCTTTTTCATTCATTCATTCATTTTTTTTGAGACAGGGTCTCACTATGTAGCCCAGGCTGACCTCTGACTCATTATGGTCCTTCTGCCTCAGCCTTCCAAGTGCTAGGATTATAGACATGCACCCACCACGCCCAGCTAAGATTCCATTTTAAAATAAAAAAGGACAAGCCCAGGGTTTAGCTCAGTGGCACAAGCACCTGTGTGGCAAGTGCAAGGTCATGAGTTCGATCCCCGGTACCAAAAACAAAAACAAACCCAAAAAACAAAACAAACAAACAAAAAATAAAAAAGGACTAGGGATGTATCTCAGTGCAAAGACATTGGGTTCAATTCCTAATATTACCTCCAGCAAAAAAAAAAAAAAAAAAAAAAAAAAAAAAAAGAAAAACCTATCAGTAATGAGTTTGTAAATATGAAGATCTCTTTCAGGTTTAACATTTAATCACAGAGGACATAATTCACTTTTTATTCACTTTTTTTTTTTTTTTGGTACTGGGGATTGAACTCACAACCTCAAGCCTGCCAGGCAAGCACTTAAGTCACTGAGCCAAACTCCCAGCCCTTTTATTAATCTTTTTGTTTATTTGCTGTTTTTGCTTTTGAGGCAGGGACTTGCTATGTACTTTAGGCTGGCCTCAAACTCACATGCTGGGATCATAGGTGTGTGTCACCTTGCCCAAATGTAATTCACTGTTCTTAGCCAGTCCTTAGAAAGCCTGTATCTGCTCAAAGCAGGAACCTTTCATGTTGAGCCAGGCAATACATACATCTCAAGAGCCTTCACACTGACTTTAATCTTGTGAATGTGTCACCAGAGCAGATAACATGCTAAGGGATAAGATATTCTTGAGCTGTGGAAACCCATCAGTTTTCTTTCCCATGGCCTCCCAAAAGTAGCTCTTCTCCAGGAGCCCAGTGATTTTTAGTCACTTGAATGTGGTTTTGGAACACTTGATGAGTCAGAATGTACTGACCCATTTTCTGTCTCTGTGATTGAGTTTCTGCTACCATGCCAGTTCCTCTTGGCATCAGCTGGTCTCTGTTGTAGTCTCTTGCTGTCCAAATTGCTGTGTGACGAGGTTAGAAAAACAGTTGCTTTCCGAACACGTTGTCCATGCTGTAAAGCAGGCAGCCGAGGCCCAAAAGGTGCAGTGTAGCACCATCATAGGCTTGTCAGTAACATTGTTTGATCATTGATAGGGTAGCTAACACATCTAATATGACTTCTGCCCAAAAGCCAAATTAAAGCCTTCAGAGGAGGTGTATTGGAGTTTTGCACCTGCCCAGAACAACCGTCATTTCTTTTGTCCACACCCCCCCATATTTTATGTATGCATGCGCACATAGACTCCTAATGCCCTGTCATAGACAAGGGCGAGGCAGCCTGTGTAAGAAGAAATTTCCAAGGTGAACAAAGCAGCTAATACTGTCAAAACCAATAAGGCTACTCACATTAGAGTGGTTCTTGTATCCTAAGGTAGTGTTACCGTTTTTGAGGGGCCCTGGCCATTGGTTTGTAAACTGCTGTACAGAGAAATGACTGAGGTGATTGTGGGGCCTAGTGTGGCAGTGCTGTCTGTGGTCAGCTTCCCTGTTCCCCAGGAGCATGAGTCTGGCAAGTAGGAACAGGGAACCAGTTGAACCTGAATGTAAGGAGCCCTTTATCTGTATCAGTACGTGCGAGAGTTGGACATTTGGGCAATTGGGTCCTAGGAGGTGATATCTTATCCCTTTATCAGCCTTTGTTTTCCTCAAAAATGTTTCAGAAAACCAACACCAAGAAAACTGTTGTCTGTGCCTGGATACTGTGTGTTCCAGGTACAGTGGTAGAGTTGTTGCAACTTAAAACCAGCCTTAAACTGATATTCTCTCTTCAGGTAGCTAACTGAGATCAAAATCTTTGCTTCCTACTCATTAGACCACCAGTTTTTCTAAGGTAGAGGGAGTTTGTGACAAGTCATGCATCAGCCACACAGATACTTACCCCACACCTACATGAATGTCTCCTGTGTCTGGTTCCACGAATGAAGGAATATTAGAAAAAGATACATTTAGTTCAGGCTGGCCTGGACTCACTGTGTAGTCCAGGCTGGCCTCAAATTTGTGATGATCCTCCGGCCTCAGCCTCCTGAGTACTGGGATTACAGGCATGCACCACCATGCCTGACTGAAAAAAGAGAATTTCTGATCAAAGAGGTATTTACAGCCTTGTTGGGAAATAACTAAAGAACAGTGCACAGCATTGTTTCACAGTTCCTTGGGTATCACACAGAAAGAAGTAGGCAGTGCTTTACTTCCCAAGAGGCTAGGAAGTGTTCTCTAGACCACCCCCTCTTAACGACATCCCTGCTTTCCTAAAGCTTATAGTCTAGTGGGGTAGGAGACTATAGAAACATAAACATTTTCACTATAACATGGCAAATGCTGAGGTAAGAGAAAGAATGCCTAGCGAGCTTTGAGGAGAGGATATTTAACCTACCCTATGGGAGCAGAGAAACTTTATTGAAAGAGATGATGCCTGAGCTCAATTGTTTTTTTCCTTTTGGCAGTGCTGAGGATTGAACCCAGGGGTACTCTGCCATTGAGCCCCCCACCCACCTCACTTTCATTTTTCTTTTGTCTTTTTGAGACAGGATTTCACTCTGCAGTTCAGGCTGACCTTGAACTCACTTTGTAGCCCAGACTGGCCTCAAACTCTCACTGACCTTGAACTCACTTTGTAGCCCAGACTGCCTCAGCCTCCTGAGTGCTGGGATTACAGGTGTGTGGCACCATGCCTGGCACTGTTTGTATATTTAATTTTGAGACAAGGTCTTGCTAAGTTGCCCAGATGGGACTGAACCTATGATCTTTCTGCCTCAGCCTCCTTCAGTACTGAGATTACAGGTGTGCAACAGGTGGCTCTGAACTGAATTTTGAAAATTGAATTCTATTTAATAAATACACAGCAGATAAGGGGTGGTATTCTATTTATTTATTTTTTTTGTGGCACCGGAGATCAAACTCACAACCTTGTGCCTGCCAGACAAGACACTTAAGCCACTGAGCCAAACTACCGGCCCTAGTTTTCTGAGACAGGGTTGCACTATGTAGTTCAGGTAGGCCTTGCGCTCACATTGTAGCCCAAGCCGGCCTCGAACTCAAAATGCTTCGCCTACCTCAGCCTCCCGAGTGCTGGGATTAAAGGTGTGTGCCACCACGCCCAGCTTAGGGGTGGTATTCTAGATCATACAAAAGAAATGGTGTAAACAATGATAGAGACCATAAACAGTGGTGTGCACTGAGAGTGCCGAGGGATAAGGTTGACAGAAAAACCTCTGATCATACTGTATTGTCTACTTGGATTTTATTTTACATGCAGAAATTAAGGACCATTGCTAGCTTTTTAAAAGTAACAGCTTTGCTGGGTATGGTGGCACATGCCTGTAATTCCAGCACTTGAAAGACTGAGGCAAGAGGATTGCTGCAAATCTGAGGACAGCCTGAACTACATAGCAAAACCCTATCTCTAAATAAATAAAGAAAGAAACAGAAACAGCTTTATTGATGCATAATCTGCCTAGGATAAAATTTACTCTTTTCTTTATTTACTTATTTTTCACAATGCTAGGACTCAAACACAGGGTCTTGCACATGCTAAAATTCACCTCCCAACCCAGGGCTGGTTATTGAACCTAGAACCTTGCACACACTAGACAAGCTTTACCAATAAACTACATCCCCAGATCTTTTAATTTTTTGTTTTAAATTTTGAGACAGTATTCTGCTAAATTACCCAAGTTGGCCTTGAACTTGTGATCCTCCTGTCTCAACCTCCTGAATCTCTGGGATTATAGGTGTGCAACACTGCACATGGCAAATTCATCCTTTTTGTTTTTTTTTTTTTTTTTTTGGTACTGGGGATGGAACTCACAACCTCACACTTGCCAGGTAGGTAAATGTGCCGCCGAGCTAAATCCCTGGCCCCAAATTCATCCTTTTAAATTATGCGCTTTAATGGTTTCTAGCATCTTTAAGCATTACCGCTATTCAATTTTGGTACTTTTTCACTACACCTCAAAAAAAACCTGTGCCCTATTCTTCTCTCCTTAAGCTATTTTTGGTTTCTTTGGATTTGCTTATTCTGACACTTCATATAGTTTGAATCATATAATATGTCATTGTCAGCTTTCAAATAGAAGAGGACACAGATTTACATTTTAGAAAGATCATGATGAAAAGCCTAGAGTCTCAAGGTAGAGGAGGGAATCCAAAACTGTGGTGTCACAGAAGCCAGGGGAAAATTCTTCCAACTGTCCTCTAATAGCTGGTCTGTTGGCTCTAGGATCATGAGTGCCGTGTTGTGTGCACACCCAGTACTAACGTGATTTCTGAATCATGTATAAAACCATGTAAGGAAGTGAACATCTATGACACACACACAAAGATCAGCCAATTCTTTTTTTTTTTTTTTTTTTTTTTTTTGCGGCACCAGGGATTGAACTCACAACCTCACGCCTACCTGATAGGCACGTAAGCCGCTGAGCAAACTCCCAGCCCTGGTTTTTTTGAGGCAGGGTCGCACTGTGTAGCCCAGGCCAGCCTTGTGCTCGCGTTGTAGCCCAAGCCGGCCTCAAACTCACAATGCTCCACCTACCTCAGCCTCCCGAGTGCTGGGATTAAAGGCGTGCGCCACCACGCCCGGCCAGAGCAGCCAATTCTGTCTGTTGAGGTTAGTGCTCCAGAGCTCACTGGGGTCTTCAGTGAGAGTACAGCACTTCTGGCAGAAGCCAGTGAAGGCTGAATGGGGAAAAAGAGAATCAAACCAACAAGTATTGCCAGTCACAGCAGAGTAGCCTGTGTTCCTTCAAGGGCAGGCACAAGACTTTGTTGGGAAAGCTCAGAGGGGCTACTCTGGGTCCCCTGTTTTTCTTATCACCACCAATGCAGAACCCTGAAGTTTGGTTTTTGTTTGTTTTAATTTAATTTAATTTAATTTAATTTGGTTTGTCTTGTATTTTCCTCTTTGGCTCCAAATGCACAGCTGTTGGCTGTGGAGAAGCCTTGAGAGAGGCAGTGGTCACACTCCAGGTAGTCTAGGTGAGGCAGCCTTGCCCCACATTGTAGGGCTTGGATCATTTCTGCCTTGACCATTTCTTTTCTTTTTTATCTATCTATCTATCTATCTATCTATCTATTTTTGTCTTTTTTTTTTTTTTTTTTTTTTTTTTTTTTTTTTTTTTTTTTTTTTTTTTTTTTTTTTTTTTTTTTTTTTTTTTTTTTTTTTTTTTTTTTTTTTTTTTTTTTTTTTTTTTTTTTTTTTTTTTTTTTTTTTTTTTTTTTTGCGGTACTGGGGATTGAACTCACAGCCTTGCCCTGGCAGGGCAGGCGCTTAAGCCACTGAGCCAAACTCCGGTTTTTGTCTTTTTGAAACAAGATTTCACTGTGCAATTCAGGCTGGTCTTGAACTGATTTTATAGCCCAGGCTGACCTTGAACTCACAGCAATTCTCCTGCCTCAGCCTCTCTAGTGCTGTGAAGACAGGTGTGCACCACTACGCCTGGCATTTGGCCATTTCTCAACTCTTGTGGAGATGCTACTCTGAAATCCCTCTGGCTGGTCTACATGCATGAGTCCCCCGTGAATGTGAAGACAGGGCAAGAGTGGAATAACTTCCACAAGGGCTGCACAGTGACCATGTTCTGTTCTAAACCTGCTGCTCCCAAGCTGGCTTTCATAGGGTTGTTTCTAAGGACCATAAAATAGATAATGAGTAGGACTTTAGACTGAGCTTTGGAGACAAGAGTCTGAGCTGTTGGTAAAATAGGAGGAAGAGGGAAGAGCAGACCTATCTGAGGTGCCACTGCCTTACTGGCAAGTGATCTGTACCCTGGGTTTTGGCTCATAGGTAGGTTGGCCTTGGGCCTATCTCCTCACAGTTAAAGTCAGGGGCTGGGCTGCTGATCCAGCAGGACTGACAGGAGGGCCGGAGCCAGGACAAACGTAAGGACAGTCCTTGAGAGCCAGGCGATGCACATTTATCCAGGGTGGAAGATGTGGTGAAATCCCAGGCTCTTCCAGATGAGGCAGTGCAGTGTGATCACAAGGTCAGAGTGAGGAACCCATTTGTACTTGATGCTTAGTAAGCAGGAGGTTGCTGGGCAACTAGATGCTCAGGCTGGCAAGGAGCAGGGAGGGCTGATTAGGGTTAGGGCCTTGTTGGCCCCAGATATTGTTCTGTGAACCCTGTTCCCTGCTACCTCTGGAGGACGGGGTGGGGAGGTGTCTCCGAGCCAGAGTGGTGTAGGGCTATTTTGAATGCAGCTATTTGGGGAGAACTGGTTGTTGCTTTGTATTTATAAGTCACTTGGGCTCATCCTTTCTGTGCAGAGAGCAGCATTTGTTCAGTGAGCATGTCCTCAGCCTCTGCCCTGAACTGAAAACTGTGCTGAAGTCCAAACCAGAACCTGCTCCTCAGGCACTTAAAGCCTCTGCTAGACTCAGAGAGGAAGTGGCATGGAGATGCCAAATGGGTTAATAAAGGGAGACATAAAGGTGAGGGCTGGAGAGGACTGCTCTGAAAAGGTAGCTTGCCTTAAAAGACACCAGGTTTTCTTGGGGAAAGAGAATTGACAGGGCTCCTAATATAGCTCAGTGGTAGAGTGGGTGCTTAGCATGGGCGTGGTCCTAGGTTCAGTCTTCCAGTGTGAGAGGGAGAGGGCAGGAAGAAGGGAGAAACAGAGACAGAGAATATGAATATGAATGAGAATATTCTACATGGAAGGAAGTGGTATAAACAAAGGTTCCTTGGGTTTATTCAAGGTTGGTGAGGCAAGCTTGTCTGTTACAAGTTTGAGGTGCATGTAGGGGAAACGGGGACAGGGAGGTGGGATTAGGGCCAGTTGGCTCAGTGGATTCATAGCCTTTTTTGTGGTGCTGGAATCAAACCCAGGCCCTCATGCATGCTGAGTACACACCCTACACTGAGCTATACCCCTAGCCATATGGTAGACGTCATGCAGCTCTGAAGCCTGGCACCCACCCCATGGATCTGTGGGCAGTGAAGTACAGGCTTGAATACTTGTTCTGTGCTTCCACCAATTGGCAAGGTCAGGCCTGGGAGTTGGGTCTCTGCACTCTGAGGAAAGAGGGCAGCCAGAGAACTGATAGTCTGTCCTCTATACCAGATTATAAGCTTCGAGAGGACAAAGGTTCCTGTTTTGTTCATTGAAGAAATGCCTAGTACTTCGTAAGGATAAACATTTGTGTTTAGAGCCTAAAGTGCAACCTGGGACAGCCACTCAAGATCCAGAACTAGGGCCAGGGATTTGGCTCAGCAGTACAAGTGCCTGCCTGGCAAGCTCAAGGTTGTGAGTTCAATCCCCAGTACCAAAAAAAAAAAAAAAAAAGAGAAAAAAAAAATCCAGAACTAATTCCTCTCACATGGCTGTCTTTGAAGCACCAAATCTGAGCCAAGCATGGTGGCACACACCTGTAACCCCAGTACTCTGAGAGACTGTGGCAGGAGGATAGGATGGCAAGTTCCAGCCTAGCCTGGGCATCTTAGCAAGAGTCTGTCTCAAAATTAAAAAAAATTTTTTAAAAATTAAAAGGAAGTGGGGGAGCAGATAATAGCTCAGTGTGAAGGCCCTGGGTTTAAGCCCCAGGAACTCCCCCTCAAAAAAAAAAAAAAAAGCCCCAGGTCTGACCAGTGGAGTCAGCCTAAGTGTGATTCTCTAGGGAGCAGAGGAAGGCGAGGGATATGGCTCAGTGGTGGAGTGTTTGCCTAGCATACGCCAAGTCCTGGGCTCAATCCCCAGTGCTAAACAAAACAAAAAACCAGAGGCATGGTGGTAACTCTATAGTTGACTGACCCATACTTTTTTTTTTTTTTTTTTTTTTTTTTAATGGTACCTGGGATCAAACTCACAACCTTGCTCCTGCCAGGCAGGCACTTAGGCTACTGAGCTAAAGCCCCGGCCCTATTTTTTTTTTTTTTTTTTTTTGAGGCAGGGGCTGGCCTTGAACTCACTTTGTAGCCCAGACTGGTCTCAAACTCACAATGCACCTCCTCCTCAGCCTCTGACCCATACTTTTGAGCCTTATCCTGTCTTCTTTTTCTTTGGGACCCCTAGAACTGCCTAATAAAAAAAGATGAGAATGGTTACTCTGCAGTGGTGGCTGACTTTGGCCTGGCTGAGAAGATCCCTGATGTGAGGTGAGTAGCCCTAAGGGATCCCAGGGTCACAGAGGAGGGAGTTAAAGCCAGGGCAAACCCAGCTTCCTTCCCAGAGCCTGGACTTGGTCATAGCTCAGTCTCCCCTCCTGCATTTGGTCAATCCTAATCTGTACCCATCCTTGAGAGAAAATCCCAACAATCCAAAGGTCCCATTGTGCCAGGCAGTGGCAAGTTCACTCTTACAATCCCATCTCACAGCATGGGGAGTGAGAAGCTGGCTGTGGTGGGCTCACCCTTCTGGATGGCACCGGAGGTTCTCCGAGATGAGCCCTATAATGAGAAGGTAAGTCTGGAGGAGCTCAAGGCCTGGTTCTGTGTAGAAGTCACTGCACCAGCAGTTAGTGCCTAAGATCACCCTCTGTGTTTACGGTAAGAATTGACATCCTTCCTGCCAAGAACAGGGCTGGCATCTGCAGTTGCCCAGAGAATGTCTTGGATAATAGGGTCTAAATATGAGTGGTTAGACACGGGGGCAGAACCTCTCCCTTGCTGAGAGGGAAACCGAGGTCTGACCGCTCACCAGGCAGACGTGTTCTCTTATGGCATCATCCTCTGTGAGATCATCGCCCGCATCCAGGCTGACCCGGACTACCTTCCCCGCACTGAGGTAAGCTGCGGGTCTGGGGACAGTGCCACTGGGGTGGGGCTGGTTTGTGGCTATGGAGTTGTTTTGTCCTTGGGGTGGAGTTGCTGGAACTCATGTTGTGGCTACTTCCTAGAGGTAGCTCCCAGCCTCTTCCAATGAGCAGGCCAGAATGGGTGGGGGGTTAATGACCCGTCTACCCATACCCCTGTACCCTCCGCCATACCCATCCACAGAATTTCGGGCTGGACTATGACGCTTTCCAGCACATGGTGGGAGACTGTCCCCCAGACTTCCTGCAGCTCACCTTCAACTGCTGTAATGTGAGTGTTTCTTTCTGGCTATGGTCAGGGGCTGAATGAGTACCTTTTTTCTTGGTTAGGACTTTAGGAAGAGACAGCTAATTAGTCTCAGAGGGACCTTATTTTTCTTGGATGTGTAACATCAACTTCACTTCCTCCTCTTGGCCTGGCCAGGCTCTCCAGAGCCCTGGGCCAAGAGAAAAAATTGCTTTGTATTATTCAGTCCTCTACCTGCAGGGTAGACCTTACTGCCCTTTGCCTTGGATGTTGGAGCTCTGGTCAGGTTTTATTGTTGGACTGTGTATCTGGCCAATCCTGAGGCATACAAGAAAGCCTCTTATTAGCCTTCACTTTATTTTATGTGGAGCTAGACCTGTTATATAGCCAAAAGGTAGCTAGTATGTTCAGGTACCTCTAACACATTCAGCAGAACTCTAGAACTAATGGGAAGCCAGATGTGGTGGTGCAGACTTGTCAATCCCAGCAGTGAGAGGCTGAGGCAGGACTGCCACAAGTTCAAGGCCATCCTGGGGTACCTCAATGACAGTGAGACTTTGTCTCAAAAAACAAAACAAAACAACAACAAAAAGAACCAATGTGACCATGCATCTCTGGACAGTTGTTCCAAATGAGGGAATACAACAAAACAGACTGAATTAAGGTTAATAAACAATTGCATGTTCCCTGATCTTAACCCTGGGAATCACTCTCATGGCCTGAGACCTCAGTAGAGAGCCCTTAGCGGCACATCTGAGTCCCAAAAAATGCCAGAATGAGAGTCAAACTCCATTTTTTGGGGGTGGGAAATGGAGGGCAGGGCTCATGGCCGGTATGGATGCCTACAGATGGACCCCAAACTGCGCCCATCCTTTGTGGAGATTGGGAAGACGCTGGAGGAAATTATGAGGCGCCTACGCCTACAGGACGAAGAGCTAGAGAAGGACAGGAAGCTGCAGACTACCACTAAAGGTAAGAGATCAGACCAAGCCAGGTACACATGCCTGTAATCCTAGCACCCTGGAAAGCTGAAGCAGAAGGATCCCAAGTTTGAGACTAGCCCAGGAAATTTAGCAACTTAGTGAGACCTTGTGTCAGAAATAAGATAGATCAGGGTGACGGCCCTCAGTTCAATCCCTAGCACCACCAAAAAGAAACCACCAACAAATCGGCTCAGACCAGGCAGCCCAAGCTGACGCTGTAGGACATTATCCTTTATGGCCATGACTGCAAGATAGCAGGTCCCAAAGCAAAGAAGGGCAGATCATGCGGGGGGAAAGGTACTGGACTTTGAGTTATGATTTGATCTATTACTTCCTCTTCCTGAGTCTGTCCTCATTTGATAAAATGGAATAAGATTATCTACTTTGCTTCCCCAAGTGAAAACACTGTCATAAAGTACTACTTCTTTGTAACTAGTAAGCGTAATCTAGACTTAACTCACTGTTGTTTCTCAGGTGTCTTGGAGAAAGTGCCTGGTGGGAAGAGACTGAGCTCACTGGATGACAAGATTCCCCACAAGTCACCGCGTCCAAGACGTAATATCTGGCTGTCTCGAAGCCAGTCAGATATCTTCTGTCGTAAGGCCCCACGTACAGTGAGCGTCTTGGACCCTTACTACCGGCCACAAGATGGTGCTACCCGCACCCCAAAAGTCAACCCTTTTAATGCCCGGCAGGACCTCAAGGGTGGCAAAATCAAGTTCTTTGACCTCCCCAGTAAGTCTGTCATCTCCCTAGTATTTGACCTGAATGCACCAGGGCCTGGAACTGTGCCTGTGGCTGGCTGGCAGGAGCCCCTAGCCCCACCTGCTCGCCGATGGCGTTCTTTGCCTGGTTCACCTGAGTTCTTGCGTCATCAAGTCTGTCCATTTGTGAGTTGTGAAGAATCACTATCGGATGGGCCTCCACGACGCCTCAGCAGTCTCAAGTACAGAGTGAGAGAGATCCCGCCATTCCAAGGGCCTGCCCTGCCAGCTGCTCAAGCCCATGAGGCCATGGACTGCTGCAATCCCCAGGAGGAAAACGGTTTGGGGCCCAGCTCAAGTTACCGAGTGGCCTCTGAGGAGATGGAGGTGGAAGAAACGCCAACAGGCTCTTGCTGTGTCTCAGGTGTGGGCCTGCAAACCCAGAGCAAGCAAGATGAGTAAGGGAGGTTATTCCCTGCCTCACCTTGGCGATGAACCTTAACCTGAAGCCGTCGAGCCCCCCCGGTGCACAGCCTAAACTCTTCCCTGGAGCCCACGGTGCAGGCTGGCTAAGCCAAGCCACGCTCAACTTTTGGCTCCCAGTGCCCAATGGCTGCATATGAAAAGAGAGGCAGCAACAAAAAGCCTTCTTAGTTAGGGCCAACTGCTGATACTAAGCCTCTGAAATCCAGTAAGGAGCTCTGGTCCCCACCTGATGCCAGTGCATTTCCCCAGACAGGACCAGGACTCCTAGTTCCAGGCTGAGCTGGCAGGCTGCTGTTACCCCAGTTCTCCAAAACTAGGTCTCTCTTGCCCTCTCTTGGGGCATGGAAGTTACTAGATGCAAAGTGGAGCTGACCAAGAGGCCATAAAAGCATGACTGTTTCTCAGACCTGAAGACTGGGGTGCTTCTTGCCAGTATGTCTAAGACACTTGAATAACTGCTATTTGCACTTCATGGTCAGACCACATCACTACATTTCTATGCAAGAGGAGGGCAAGGCAATGTGGTGGTCATGGCTCTAGGCTAACCTATTCAAAGACCTTTTCCAGTTGATTAATCTATTTTCATATTTATAAAGGAGTCTTAATGTTCTGCCTCTTAAGACTTTCAACCTTGTGGTTGGGAGTGGGGCTAGTTTTGTAGGCCTTAGGGCCTGCTCTTATGTATTTGTGAACAAATACATGCCAGTGATTAAATGGTTTATACTTTGACTGTTTTTTCCCCCTCTTCCTGCTATATAGCTGGAGCTTTGGGAACAGTTTGTCCTTACAGAGCCGCAATAAGAAATAACCAAAGAATGAAGATGGTCAAATATTTTCATAACTCTTTTTTTTTTTTTTTTTTTTTTGTAAAACTTTCCCAAGACACTTTCAGATTTAAAAAATAAAGTTGGTGTTGCAGGTGCTGGTCAGCCTTCTTGCACCCTTGTACCTCAGCCTCTGGGTTAAAGAAGGTCCAGGGGAATGCAGCTAGAACTCCCCCCGCTCTAACTCTAGCATTTGGGGTGACAGTCACAGGTTAGAGACCCAAACAACTGTTCTTTCAGTTTTTCTTCCTGGGCTGAGTGGTAAGTAGAAGTTGGGTCAGCTGCTGCCCCAGGCCAGCTTCATCTTCTGGTTGTGGGCTTTGGAGGATCGGGAGAACTGGCTCTTGGCTACTGTGAGGGGTACAGCTTTGCCACTCAGATAGACCTTATTGTGACATTCAGGTAGCCAGAGTCCAGAGCTGCAGGGCTGGGACCCCTGGCTCACTCCCACATAGGCCATCACATAACCTGTCATAAAGGCGTCAAAGCCAGCCCGATGCAAACCATCCCCAGGCATTTGATTAGGACTGGCTTGATTCTCTGGCTTTTCTGTAGGAGGCAGATCAGCTGTTTCAGGCTTTAGTGGCTGAAGACCCATCTCCAAGTCATTTTTGTGACCTTGCTGAGAGCCAGGATTGTCCTTAGTTTCATCCTCAGTCACTTTTTGCTCAATTTCCTCAGTCTTGAGGCTATCTCCACAGACCTGCTTGGTGGGAGGACAATCCTCAGCTTCCCCAGAAGTCTGTGCCCCAGCGTTGCTCAACAAAGCCCTCCTTCGCTTTTCCTTACGTCGCCGTCGTCGCCGCTTGTCCTCTAGCACAGCCTCATCAGTGTCAATGATAAGGTCAATATCATGGGACCGAGGACACTGTGGTCCCAAGGGGCACCAGCCATAGGCCTAGAGGTAGGAAAGAGGTTTAGAAAGAGGTTCTACATGTTAGAACCTTCCCTCCCCCAGGAAATGGGTGAGCGCTCTTACCGAGAAGTTGTCACAGACACTGTTGGGATGAGGACGGTGGGTGGCAGGGGGCATGCAGCAGCGGTAGTCAATGTGGGTCCTCATGCTAGGAGGATAGCTGCAGAACTCCAGGGTAAGGTGTGGACTGCCAGCTGCCCGCTGCTTCCCATTTTCTCGCTCACTGCAACAGCGCAAGAGGGTATTGGTCCACTAGCACATAAGCTCCATGAGAACAGGAGTTTTTGTCTGCTGAATCCTCAGCACCTAAAACAGTGTCTGGCACATGGTAGGTGCTCAATAAATATCTTAAGTGAACGAAATAGGTTCATACCAGGCCCCACCCCGTTCCCTCAGCCACTCCCTCACCATTTCCGGAAGGCATATTCTAAGTAGGAGGCCATGAAGCGGGCATGAAACTCAGCAGCATATTTGGTGTCATAAATGCCTGCAGGGAACATCTCACACAGGTCCGCAGTGAAGGTTCCTAAGCTCTCAGGCAAGTGTGCATAGAAGTTCTGGTACAGGAACACCAAGTCTATAAGACCGTTATGGAGCACCAAGGGTCGGCGAGCTCGGATCAGCTCCAGGAACAGCATGCGCACTGACTGCCTCTGACTCTCGTCACCCTAGTAGGAAGGAGTCAGTGGGAAGGACAGTTCCGCAGTATCTTCTGCAGGATGCTCATTCTAGGTACCCCCATCTGAGAAGCTCCCCCTCGTTACCTAACCCGATGCTACCCACACTTGTGTCAAGTTTCCCAAGTCCTGTCACAAGTGTTTCTCAAACCAAGAAGCAGATTCTCCCTCACCACACAGCCTAGAGCAAGAAAAAAATACAGTTACCTAAGTGAGAGCTGCGAGGCTAGGCAAGCTGGAGGCCTACCTTGTCGTTGCCCTTGTGGTAAGGGATGCCCTGGGCATACTGCTTGTTGAAGTTGAAGCCATGCTGTACCAGGAACTGCACAGACTTTGGTTCTATAACATATTCTTCCATGCACAGCAGGGTAAGATTGAAAACCTGGGCCAGGTAGGAGTGTTCACCCTGAGAGACAGAGAGGGTTTGCTCTATCAAGGTTTAGGAGGAAAAATTTCACACTTGGTGTGCCCCAGGGTCTCAACCCTCCTCCCTCCCCCTGGCCGCAGACCTGGAATGCCAGTGAGGTGGCTCATACCTTGTCTGGCTGCTGCTTGAAGCAGGCAAGCCCCAGAGAGAGCACAGAACGGGTCCTGGCGGCATGACACACTGCCTTGTAACGTTCTTCGATGCACCTGGGAGATGCATTTGGGGGTGGCTGTGGCTGTTAGTTCGTGGAAGACCCAAACCAGCCAGAACTGGGACTTCCCCACCCCCACTCGAGTTGAGGTCACTCTCCTGTCAGGAGAGAGACTAAAGAGAAGGCTTGTACTTAC
This sequence comes from Dasyprocta punctata, assembly GCA_004363535.1. Classification (NCBI taxonomy): domain Eukaryota; kingdom Metazoa; phylum Chordata; class Mammalia; order Rodentia; family Dasyproctidae; genus Dasyprocta; species Dasyprocta punctata. The sequence goes on from RJWM01016611.1 coordinate 22,049, forward strand.
TGGTTCAGCAAACTCTTCCTGTCCCCAAGCCCGCTTAGCTCCTGTGGATGGTACAGGGAGGGCTGTGACTGACCCCAGACATCAGCCCCTTCAGGACAACCTGCTTTCCCTGTTGCCATCTCTCACCGTGTCCACAGCCACGAAGCTAGCTGTCTTTATGGCCAGAAGGAGGGATGGCCACATCTCCTTGAAGTTGTCGCTTTGCACATCCACCACGGGAACCTGGACTACTAGCTCCTCCCCAGACTCTGGACTTTTGCTGACACCTCCTGGGGGTAAAGGAGAGAGATGGATGCTCATGCTCTGCCAAGGTTCCACGAGAAAAGACACCAATCTGAGGCAGAGTTTCCACCTTTAAGCCTTTGTATTCTACAGTGCTCTGCATACATGTCTTGGAATGGACAGTCCCCTGAATTTGGAGAGCAGAGGCGATGATTTTCCAGTAACTTTCTTTGAAACACAAAAAAATTACAATACTTCCTAGACTTCTTAAAGTTCTTTCTCCGCGTGCCCTGCAGGAAATGTTTTGCAGGGCTACAGGATTTCAGCTTCCTTAAGACTCCGTAAGCCTCTGTACTACTGTTCTTATGGTCCCCTCCTTGGTCTCAGAGCTCCCAATACATTCTACTTCCTTTGGATCGTAGCGCCCAACCTGCCACGTTCTTTCGAACCACAACTACGAAGTGGTGCGCTCCATCCAAACCGCATCTCCCGACAGGCCTGCTCCAGCCCGGGCTGCTCTCAATGCTCGGGCTTCGCAGCGCAGCGCGATGCACACCGGGATTTGTAGTTTCGTGGCTGGCTCGGGCGGAAAAAACTCCCAGGGTCCTCGAAGCTTAAGGTCTCTACAACTATGGGCCAGAGGCCTTTTCCTTCCCCGGAAAGGAGAGGCTTTTAGGGCGGTCCCTCGAAAGCCGCTCACCATCAGAAGTCGCTGGAGCTGAAGCTGCGCTGTCCTCACTGCCCGCGGCCATGACACTCCAGGATCCTTGCCTGAGCCGTCGGTAGGGGAGCGGGGTTTCCGTTTTCTCTGCGGGCTCGACTCCCGCCTTAGAAGACAGGTCTCGGTAGCACGCTACCGGTCGCGGTCTCAGCTGACTTCCGTTAGATCCGGGACGGTGGGCGGGGCGGCTCGGCGCGCCGAGAGCCTATTGGCTGATGCGGCCGGCTCCCGCCCAGCCACGCCCCTTGGAGCCAGCCTGGAGTAGGGAGCGGGAGACTGCGTAATTTACGCTGGCGCGCGGGAGTGTGGGATCTCGGCGAGGTCTGCAGTCTCAGTCTGTATGGCCGTGGTTATGGTGAGCCGGCCGGGCAACCCAGAGGAGGGGCGCTGCAGGAGCTGCGCGTGAAGCACGCCTGAAAACTAGGCAAGGAGAGGGCCTTGTGGGTAGAGAGTCCTGGTCAGGAACAGATCCCTGGAGGGATGGGGAGCGCGGTGCGTTCCAGGAAGCGAAAGAGACCGGGAGCGCCCCACGGGATCAGGCTGCAAAACGTGGGGAGCGACGGCCGAGCGAGCGGTGAGGTAGACATTTCAGTGAAGGCTGCGGTAGAAGGGGTGGCGAGGAAAGGACTGTCTATAAGGCGATTAGGAAGAATAATTGCCCTAGAGAGTTTGAACATGATTCTTGCTACCGTGAAAGAAGTCTGTCTACTGGAGCCAAATCCCTCCTCAGGGCCCCCGGTCCCCATGCTCTCAGCCCATCAACTCTTGCTCCTCGCTTTATTCACGTGTTTTAACTTCATCCTCAACTTTTCTCTCTGTTGAGTCCTTTTTATCATTATTCAGAATTGCTAGGGCTCCCATCCTGAAGGGAAGCCTCTCCTTTGCCTCTCTCTCAGTACTGGTTGTACAGTGTCTGAAGGACTGGGTCAGCGGCCACAGCCGACAGCAGGACGTTGCTGCAGGTCTAGGCCGGGCAGGTCTGACTTCAGGAGTCCCAGCGAACCTCGTGTAGGCCCTGGCCCCCAAAGAACACAGAAAATGGAATGGTGAAGTGGGAAAGGAATATTCAGTCTAACCACACTGGTAAGATAAAGGGCCTGGTGGCCTCTTCCCTGCCCTAGAGGGTACTGACCTAAGCTTCATGGTGAAATGGGGGGACAATTGTAGCAGGGTGCAAAAGGTACACGTAGTCCAACTGTCTAGAGTGATCTCAGCTCTCATTTTGAGATGTGACCCTGGGGAAGTCGTTAGCATTTGAGGGCGCATTTCCATCCCATCACAAGGCGATTGCGCTAGCTTAGACACATGACCTCAGTTCCCATCATAGTGTGATTTCTCTCATTTCAGAGGCCAGTCTTATCAGTGGGTGATTTGCTTGTAAGCTTGCTGTTTTCAGCGGTTTTAGGATAATGGAGACTTCTAGATGCTGTCACTGTAGCTCCGAAAAGGACCTTGTAAAAGCTGGTGGTTGATAATCTGCTGATTATGATGTCCCTGCCAATCTTGGAAATACCTTAGTTTTTTGATTGTTTTATTCTTTTGAGACAGGGTCTTGCTATGTAGCTCAGGCTGGCTTTGACTCACTGTGTAGCCCAGGCTGGCCTCTAACTCTGAGCAATCCTCCTGCCTCAGCCTCCTGAGTGCTGGGTTCACAGGCAAGTGTCACCACACCCAGCACCCTTAGTTACTTTTATCTTTTTTTTTTTTAGTTACTTATATCTTTTATTTTGGTATCTTTGATTTTGAATAAGGATGATTATCAGCTGTAGGTGAACACTGTTTTGTTTTGTTTGAGATAGGGTCTTGCTGTGTAATTCAGGTTGACCTTGATCTCATTATGTAACCCAGACTGGCCTGGAATTTGTGGTGATCCTCTTGCTTCAGCGAGTGCTGGGATTACAGGTGTATGTCACCACCCCTGGCAATGAACACTGTTTAGATGATTAACGTGCCTACCTACAGAATTGAGCACTTTTTTTTTTTTTTGTGCGGCACTGGGGATCCAACTCACAGCCTCACACCTGCCAAACAGGCACTAAAGCCACTGAACCAAACTCCCAGCCCTAGTTTTTTGAGGCAGGGTCGCACTATGTAGCTCAGGCCAGCCTTGCGCTCGTTGTAGCCCAAACCTGCCTCGAACTCACAATGCTCCTCCTACCTCAGCCTCCCGAGTGCTGGGATTAAAGGCGTGTGTCAGAGCACAGTTTTTTTAAAAAATTAATTTTATTAGTATACTTTTGACATACATAATGATCACATTAGTCATAGGGGATTTGTACTGGTACATAATGTATCTTAATTCTTTTTCCCCCATTCTCCTCCTTTCCCTTCAATCCTTCTTCCCCTCTCCCTTTACAAAACTTTGTTTCTATTGTTTCCTTCCATTCTTTTTTATTTTTTTACCCCATTCCCTCCCTTCTCCCTCCCCTCCCACCTCCCTTGTTCTCCTTCCCATTTGAACATTTTCTTCCTACTTCCCAATACAAATTCCCGCAGTTTAAGTTTGCAAAGGAGAAAGATGCAGAATGAAGGCAGACATGCACGTTTTTACCCTGCTTTTATTTACCTATTGGGCATCTGCAGGCCCCTGTGAGGAGTCAGGGCTTTCAGCAAAAGCAGCTTCTGAATGTCAGCTAAAAGAAGACACCTAATCCTAGCTCTCGTGGAGTTTTTTTTTTTTTTTAAACAGTCAAATAGAATTGAGATAGGGATCACCATGGTGGCACACAGTGGTGATAGAGAAAGCTGGAGTGACAAACCCCTGGGCACAGTGAACTATTACCCTTTGTAGCATGTTTCAATAGACCTGTCCTGAGCTTGATAAAACACAGAAGCAGGTTTGCATGAAATGAGAAACTGTTACCAAGGAAAAATCTAAGTCCTCTAGCTGTATTTGCTCTCAGTCAACTTAAATCACTAACGTTGGAGGCCATGTAGCTGGATAATACATTGTTAGCGCCCCACTAGCTTTGCTGTAAGATAACACCTCTGTTACATAGGTTATAACAGTTGCCTGGGCTACTGACTTTCCAGGCACCTGAAGGCCACATTCACTGAAAACACCGACCCTGTATTTGGTCTTGCAGATGTCTGATGGGTGACTAAAATGAGATTAAGCCTTGGCATCTCAGTCTTATATTGTGTCTGACTCTTGATGTCTTAATCCTTGCGTCAGAGTTTATTCAGCTCTGCAGAAATGTGGATCATTTACATGATTTGCCCAAGACTATAATACAGAGTTAGCTGGGCATGGTAATGCACACATGTAATCCCAGCACTTGGAAGACTGACGCAGGAGGATTGTCACAAGTTTGAGACCAGCCTGGGCTACTTAGCAAGACCCTGTCTCAAAAAACAAACAAACAAACAAACAAAAAAAAACTAAACTAAAAAACAAAACCAAGCCGGGCGTGGTGGCGCACGCCTTTAATCCCAGCACTCGGGAGGCTGAGGTAGGAGGAGCCTTGTGAGTTAGAGGCCGGCTTGGGCTACAACGCGAGCACAAGGCCAGCCTGAGCTACACAGTGCGACCCTGCCTCAAAAAACCAGGACTGGGAGTTTGGCTCAGTGACTTAAGCGCCTGTCTGCCAGGCGCAAGGTTGTGAGTTCAATCCCCGGTGCCGCAAAAAAAAAAAGAAAAAAGAAACAAAACCAAAACCAAGAAAATACAGAGTTAACTTGGCCTATTGCCTATTAGAGTGTGTGTGTGTGTGTGTGTGTGTGTTTACCCCTGTGCTGCTTCAGAAGCCACAAAAGCCCAAGCATCTAGAGTTCTTCAACCCTATCATAGGGGCCAGTGGATGATAGCAGTAGATACACAAAACCAACAGCCTCTAATGATGGGTTGACTGACCACTGAATGGTTCAGATCCTTCACAAGAAGAAACATTTTTTGGAGTCATGCCCCACCACCAATGGAAATGACCAGACTTTTTTTTTTTTTTTAAGACAGTGTCTCACTATGGAGTTCATCTGGCCTAGAACTCCCTATGTAGCCTTGAACTCACAGCAGTTCTCCTGCCTCTGCCTCCCAAGTGCTGGGGTTATAGATGTGGGCCACCACACCCAGCAAGATCATGCCCAGCAAGATGACCCTGACTTTATCCCACCCCAACGAATCAATAAGAATGTGCTGTTCTGTGTTCAGGGAGCAGCTTGGTCACTCAGTCAATCGTTGGCTCCCTTCAGATGAAGCCTCCTCTTTCCCCTAGTAAAACTTAGCCTATGCAGGACTGCATGTGCTTACAGTATTTGGCCCAGTCTCATTTCTATCATCTGTGGGTCAAAAGAACCTGTTATCTGGTATCAGTATCAGGATAAGCAGGCACTGACTGAAAGAATCGCAAGGAAATGTGAAATTACAATTGGTATAAAAAGCTGTAATGGAGAAGGACAGCAGAGTGGGTCTTGGTTGGAAAATCAGAGGAACAGGAACCTGGGCAAGAGGAAGAGCCTTTTCCCATGTAAAGGGAGAAAGGAGGACGGTACAGATGGAGGAAGGTTTGCACATTTGTTTTTCTCCATGAAGAAGGAAGCAAGCTCTTGATGAAAATAAGGTGGTGACATCAAAGCTTTGTAAGAGCGCAAATTCTGGGTTTGCAAGATCAAGTTGCTTAATCTCTACGAGCCTGTTTCTCATGGCTAAAGTGGAGGTGATCATACCTGCCTGCTAGAGCCGTCAGGAGGTTCAGCAAGAGATTCAGTAAAGCATTTCACAGGACCTGGCATACCTTGACCAAGTGTCAGCTGCCTTTTGCTATTAAAGAAAAGGTAAGCCAGCCCTGGTGGCACATACCTATAATCCCAGCGCTTGGAAGACTGAGGCAGGAGGATTCCTGTGTTTAAAGCCAACCTGAATTATAGTGAGACTGTCTCAGTATCCTCCCAAAAGAAAAAAGCCCCAAGCTGGGCATGGTAGCACACACCTGTAATCTCAGCACTCAGGATGCTGAGGTTGGAGGATTGCTGGAAGTTTAAGGCCAGCCTGGGCTACATAGTGTCAGTTCAAGCCCATTTTGAACTGCACAGTGAGACCTTGTCTCAAAACAGAAAAGGCAGCCAAAAGAACAGTCAGGGAGCAGTGAAGGTCAGTCAGATATGTTTTCTGATTGCTAATAGTCACCAGTTATGACTTTCCAGGCCCAGAAAAGATTAGGACGGCTGGGGATTTAGCTCAGTGGCACAAGTGCTTGCCTGGCAAACGTGAGGTTGTGAGTTCTATCCCTGGTACAAAAAAAAAAAAAAAAAAAAAGATTAGGAATGAAAGCATCTTATCTATATGGCCCTGCTGATTTTCCCATCTCCTCCCAAGTCGGGTCTTCCCCCTCTCTGATCTTTGGTTTCTCTTTTCTAGCAAATGAAGGTTTAGGACTAGATGACTACTGAAGGCTCTTTTAGTGTAACCATCCTACATCTGTAAGCAGAAAAACCTCCTCCCCCTCCTCCCATTCCCAGACACTCTGAAATAATCACTAACCATCCATTAATCACCAAAAGCATCAGGGATACACAAGTGCTCCCCAACAGGAGGCTGGTCCCTGGCCAGTCCCAGGCCTGGCCTCTTAGTGTGTCTCCCGGGCTGTATTCATGCCCTGTGCTTAGCTCTACTGGTCCTGACTTGGTGCCACCAGAGCCAAGAGGAAAGCCATGGGCATCTTGCATGCTTGAGGAGAAAGTGGACACCGCGTGAGTGGTATAGGGAGAGAGGTGCTCTTAACTCCTGTAGCCTCACTGGCACTACTTTGGCGGGATCTTTCTATTCCAGGCCATCATGAGGAAGCCACAAGCAGCTGTGGCAAGTGGTCTCAGGAAGCGGGCAGCCAGCCAGGCAGGAAGGGAGCAACGTCCCCGCAGTAGCAGCCAGGCCAAGCTGCCTGCCCCTACTGGTGAGGAGCTGGGCCTGTAAGCTGCTTTCATTGGCCATGAAAGGGGGCCGTTTCAAGCTGGGAAGGGAGCATGGTGTGGAGCAAGGCACAAGACACTAATTGAAGGTCTAATTCTGACTGTTGCTGTGTGACTTTGGGATAACAGCTTTGATTGGCTGTTTTCTTATCAGGAAACTGGAGCAGTAATCTGGGCATTTCTTCCCTTGTGTGGCTTTCATGGTGTCAAATGAGCTTAAGAACTGGTTTGTAAATAGGAAAGCCTGTGTGGCTATATATTATGCCTGGCTGAAACTGTTGGGTTTTCACTATGACCCAGAAACAATGGAGCCAGCAGTACCACTCTGAGAAAATTTAGGCCAGAGATGGGGCCAGAGTCTGGTGTCACTCCAGCTGTGCAGCTGAAGCAAGGGGCTGGGTTGGGAGAAGCTCTAAGTGGGAACACACTCTTCTAGGTCCCTGGTACACAGCCTGTGCTGGGATGATCTCTGAGTATCCTGGGGCCCCTGCAGGTCTAACTGAACAGCAGAAAGAGGAGGTATTGCAGGCCCCTGTATGCCCGTACCATCTATTCAGAGATGCAGTGGAAGTCACAGCCTTCCGGGGGAACCTGCTGAGCTGGTATGATCAGGAGAAACGGGACCTGCCTTGGAGAAGACGAGTAAGCAGGCCAGGGACAAGGAGGGGGCTAGGACAGGAGGCCGGCACCCAACCCCTTCCACACTAACATTCCACCTGGGGCTGCATCGACAGGCAGAGGAAGAGGTGGACCCGGACAGGCGGGCATACGCTGGTCAGTGCCTCTTGAGGTGGGGCTGCTTTGCTGAGATGTCTTCGGGTCGGGGGCAGCAGGCCAGAAGTAGGTGAGTGCACTCATGCCAACCCTCTCTCTAGTGTGGGTGTCAGAGGTTATGCTGCAGCAGACCCAGGTTACCACAGTGATCAACTACTACACCCGATGGATGCAGGTGATGCCGGGAGAGGGTGGGGGAGGTCGGGCCAAACTCCAGATGAAGCCTGCACTTTGGGGTGGGTGTACAGCAGGTTCCCTCACCACCTGCACCCTTTGTTTCTTCTTGTGTGCCTCGGGGCTGCAGAAGTGGCCAACGCTGCAGGACCTGGCCAGTGCTTCCCTGGAGGTGAGAGCCACCCTTGGGTCCGGGAATGGAGACACCTTAGAGATTGACCACTGATTTCTTTGTTCTGTGACCACATGGACAGGAGGTGAACCAGCTCTGGGCCGGCCTGGGCTACTATTCCCGTGGCCGTCGGCTACAAGAAGGAGCTCAAAAGGTAAAGGGGTGGTAGGGGGCTTAGGGTCCCAGGGCCTGGATGTCTCATAACCTTTAGCTTTCCTACCCTAACTAGGTGGTGAGAGAGCTAGGGGGCCATATGCCACGTACAGCAGAGGCCTTGCAGAAGCTCCTGCCTGGTGTGGGGCGGTACACAGCTGGAGCCATTGCATCTATTGCCTTTGGCCAGGTGAGCTGTAGCCCAGTGACACTTTGTGTCCTCCTGCCCCTTCCTCCCTGCCCAGCCTAACTCCTGGGCTCCTCTATACCAGGCAACGGCTGTGGTGGATGGGAATGTCGTACGGGTGCTGTGCCGAGTCCGGGCCATTGGTGCTGATCCCAGCAGCACCCTTGTCTCTCAACAGCTCTGGTAGGATATTGGAGGATGCTGGGTAACGAAGGAAGTTGGCAGAAGTCCCTTCAAGGAATCTTTGGCTCATAGCAGTATTCCCTTCTTGGCAGGAGCCTAGCACAGCAGCTGGTGGACCCAGCCCGACCAGGGGACTTCAATCAAGCAGCCATGGAACTGGGGGCTACAGTGTGTACCCCACAGCGCCCTCTCTGCAGTGACTGCCCTGTGCAGAGCCTGTGCCAGGCACACCAGAGGGTAAGCACCATGGGGAAGGAGCAGCCGGGGTTCTGGGGAGGGACCCTTCCCCCCTTATGCTCTGCCTGTGCCTCTCAGGTGACTCAAGAGCAGCTCTCAGCCTCCCAGAGCCCACCAGGCAGTCCTGATGTGGAGGAGTGTGGTGAGGACAACCCCACCTGTAACCTCAGCCCCTGGCTGTCAGGGACAGCCTGTTAAAGCCTCATTCCAGTTCCTCTAACCTGAGTAGGATTCTGTAGAGCTGGCCCAGCCTGGTCTCCAGGCTAGGTACCTAATCCTCCTGGCCTGAGCATGGTTTGGGGGGGTCTCTGTTCCCAGCTCCCAACACTGGACAGTGCCGGCTGTGCCTGCCCTACACAGAACCCTGGAATGGTACCCTGGGAGTGGCCAACTTTCCCCGAAAGCCCAGCCGGAGGCCCCTCAGGGAGGAGCACTCTGCCACCTGCGTTCTGGAACAGCCCAGAGCCACTGGGGGTGCCCGCATTTTGCTGGTGCAGAGGCCCCACTCAGGTACCAGGGTACTGGGCATGGAAGGCAGTGGCATGAGCAGCAGGGCAGGCCCAACCCACACCAGGCTGCTCTCTCCCTCAGGCCTGCTGGCAGGACTATGGGAATTCCCAACTGTGACCGTGGAGCCTTTGGGACAGCATCCCAGCAAGGCTCTGCTGCAGGAACTGCAGAACTGGACTGGGCCCCTCCCCACCACCCGCCTCCAGCACCTTGGGGAGGTAAGCAAGCCAGGGGGGCCAGCAGTGATGGCTGTTATGGCTGTAGCCACAAGCTTGCTTCAGCCCCTACCCCTCCCTCAGGTGGTGCACACCTTCTCTCACATCAAGCTGACATATCAGGTGTACGGCCTGGCCCTGGAGAGCTGGACCGCAGTGACCACCACACCACCTGGCGCGCGCTGGCTGACCCGTGAAGAATTTCACACTGCAGCTATTTCCACTGCCATGAAAAAGGCACTGTATTTGTTGTCTACATTGTCCCTTTTTGTTTCCCACCTGCCACAATCTACCTGAACTTACTGTATAAACAGAAAAAGGCATCAACAAAAGTGCTGGGGCATGAAGTTGAGGGCAGAGCATAGGGATTTGGCTGTTTGGAGAAGGTGCCAGTCCTGTCTTGTCTCCTCTTCTTGGCCAGGTGTTCCGAGTGTATGAGGCGCATCAGACAGGGACCTGCAGGGTGAGTCTCACGTCAACCACCTTTCCCTGGACCTGAATCCATGGTTTTCCAGTCATTTCTTGACACATGTTTGGGCGAACATTCTCTAGGCTTTACAGGGAACAGAGGAATAGTTCTTGATCCAGGGATCAAGGCAATAGTCTTCCAGGTGTGAGATGTTCACGCTAGGTTTTGTGGGCTGCAGAGTGGGAGCCATCAGTTCTGTCTGGGAGGAAAGAATCAGGAAAGGCCACTTGGAGGAAGGGTTGCTAATCGGGGTCCTAGAAATAAGTGATTTTCTCCAGGTTTAGAGGGGAACCAGCAAGGATGTTCTTCCCAGGCCCAGGAGTGGAGACACAAAGTTGGGGCACAGTGCAGTCTGCAGTACTCAAGGAGCTGCGTGTGATTTAACTGGTGAGGTCGGCTGCACCTGCCCAGCTCAGCCAGGGCAATTCAGGCTGCTGATGCATTTTAGGTGGAGGAGAGGAGAGTTAGGTTTAGACCTTAGGAAGATTTTCTTGGATTGCCTTTTGATACTTGGAGCCAGGTAGAAGGTTCTATAGCATTCTAGACCACAACTTGAGCTAGATCAGTAGACTGGGAAAAAGGAAGGATTCCCTGATGCCCCCTTCTTTGTAGCTCCTTTTTCCTTCTGTACAGGGTTCCAAAAGTTCCCAGGTGTCTACTCCATCCAGCCGGAAAAAGCCCAGCCGGGGCCAGCAAGTCCTAGATAATTACTTCCAGCCTCTCACCAGCGCAGCCCAGTGATGCCTCTGGAATCCTATTGAACTCTACTTCTGAGAACCCTGTAGTTTAATAAAGTGCTTATTTTGTAGTCATTTGGAGAGCTTTTTACCCTCTCCCCACCTGCTTCATCTCTCACCTCTGAGGGACGCAGAAAGTGGTGGGTCCTGACTCCCAGGTTGAAGTTCCAGACAGTCCTGGGCAGAGGGGACTGCATCCAAAGCACCCATTTCCCCCTTTCACCTGCAGAGCGACGGCAGCTGCAGGGAACACCTGCCAGCAGCTGACACCCAACACCTTTACTCTAGGTCTCAGGTCAGCTTTGATTGGAGCGGTGGCATCACCCTAGGGCAGGTCATTGTGATAATTCTTACTCAGTTTGTCCCCACCTGCAGTGGTCGCTCCCCTGGGGAGAAGGGACGCACAGGAGGATTTAGTCTTAAACTCCTGCCTCAAGAACTAAATCTTTATTTAAGAATGTATTTTATATGTAGTGAAACAATACAGAAAAGCAAAGGGTTAGTAATTAAAATTGGTGGGGGGAAGGAAGAAATGTGATCAGAGGAATATAAAGGCTTCAGAAATACTGGTTCTGTTGGACCTAATTGTGTGTTTCTTTGCTTGTTCTTTACATCTTGTGTATGTGTTAGATATTAAACTGTAAGAAATTTAGAGTTTAAAAACAAGACAAAACAAAAACAAAAAACCAGTTCCAGCTCTTTGGAGCCCAGTGAGACTCAGCTACTGGCAGGTACTGATGAGACGGAGGCCACAATGAGCCCCTGAGAGGAGTGCTTTTCACCAGCTGGCCTCTGTGGCTGTGGCTCAGCTCCAGGAGGCTCTGTACCGGATTTCTCAAGGCACCAGGACTGCAGTGCACCCAGCTCTAGGCCCCTTTAGGCTTTCTGGCTCCTGGTAGCTTCTTGCACTGACTGCCATAGTGCCCGGATGTTGTCCTGGCCAAAGCCTGTGGCCCCCTGCCTCTGAATCAGCTCCAGAAAGAAGGTGTCCTCAGCAAAGAGCGACTTGGTGAAGACTTGTAGCAGAAATTTGTCTTTCTCACCATCTATCAGGATTCCCTGTTGGGCCAGAAGGCTAGGCTGGTGCCCTGCTGCCTGGATCTGTCCCTCTTTGCCAGGCTGCTGGTAGTATGCCTCAGGGGGCTTGAGGAGTTCAACTCCTGCCTCCACCATCCCCTTCGCGGCTTCCGAGATATTGGGGGTGTACAGCCCTACATGCTGCAGGCCTGGCCCCCTGTGTCGGGCCAAGAACCGCTCCACCTGATCTTGTGTGCTGGTGGCTCCCGGCAAGGACTCGGCCAGTACGAGGGTGGGGACAGCGCTGCACATTGGGCTCTGTAGGGCGGTGAGCCGCAGTCCCCCACGCCCGGACCCTGCGGCCACCTCGAGGCCCAGCTCCGGATCCTCACCTGGGCTCAGTGGCAAGTGGCGAAAGCCCAGGCAGTCGTGAAACCATCGCCGAAGCGTAGGGGAGCTGCCGGAGGTGCACGCCAAGGTCAAGTGGTCCACGTGGCTGACCCAGCTCGGGCCGGGTGCGGAGGGTACCGGTCGGAAGCCGGGCAAGAAGCGCCCGCGGTAGCCGGCGCGCGCCAGCAGAGTCAGACTGAGGTTGCCGGCTGGAGAGAAGAGCACCGCGTAGGTGGCCGTGCCCTGCGCGTCCCGCACGCTGACTGGGGGCACCGGCACGCGGCACCCCTGCGCCACCAGCGCCCGCACGGCCGCGTCCGGGTCCTCCACGTCGAAGCACAGGTTCGTCGCGCTGGGCACAGCGTGACGCGGGTCCACACCGTACAGTGGCTCCCCGGGCCCCGCGCCCTGGTTCACCAGGAATACGGCGTCTCCGCTGCGCAGGGCCAGCTGCCTCCAGCCGCCCGCCTCCCGCGCCGCCAGGGGCTGGAAGCCAAAGAGGCGCTGCAGGCGCCGCGCGAGGGGCTGCCCGGCGGGCACGTGGAAGGCGATGTGGCACAGCCCGCGGGCGCGCGCGGCCATGGCGGACTCAAGGCCCCGTCCCGTCCCAGGGTCCTCACTCGGCTGGAACTGGAGGGATGGCGGTCTCCCGAGGCGGCGGGCAGCCGGTGGAATTCTTCTTCCCCCGAGTGCGTTCCTGGCTCCTTCCTGGGCCTGAGATCTCGGACGCACCCTGGCGCGGTTCTCCCCGCGCGCTGCCAGCCGTGAGCGCCTCTGGACGACCGGCTCCGGGCGGGCGAGCGGCGAAAAGCATGCGGAGCCGCACCGTCCCGCTGGGAGGAGGACCTGCGACTCCGCCCTCACGCGCCCCCGCGAGCCGCCTCTGATCTCTGCAACCTCCTTCCCAGGACCTCGCCAGGTCATAGCCTCGGGCGCCCAACCTCCCTGAGGACCCGGAGTACAGCAGCTGCTTTCACTCCGTGCCAGGAGCCAGTGCAAGGCTCCCAGCCTTCCTGCGACCTCACAACGGCTCAGCTCGAGTTGGGAGAGGAGCCCGAATTCTTCCTCTACAGGCACGGAATAATTTCTTAGCTCTTTCATGCTTTTCATTTACAATTCAAGAGTTTACCTTTATTTTTATTTATTTATTTTTTTTGCGGCACCGGGGATCGAACTCACAGCTTCATGCCTGCCAGACAGGCACTTATGCCACTGAGCCAAACTCCCAGCCCTAGTTTTCCGAGGCAGGGTCGCACTATGTAGCTCAGGTTGGCCTTGAGCTCGCGTTGTAGCCCAAGCGGGCCTCGAACTCACAATGCTCCTCCTACCTCAGCCTCCCGAGTGCTGGGATTAAAGGCGTGGCGCCACCATGCCCGGCTTAGGAGTTTACCTTTAACTCCTAATATTCCTTTGTTTTTTGGTACCAGGGATCGAACTCACAACTTCATGCTTGCCAGGCAGGCGCTTTCGCGGCTGAGTTAAATCCCCAGCTCCTACTCCTAATATTCCTTTAAACTGTTTAAAATGTTTCAGCCGGATGTGGTGGCGGCGGCGGCGCACGTCTGCAATCCCACCACTAAAGGCCTGAGGCTGAGGCAGGAGACTAACTCAAAAAACGACAGCAACACTTAAGAAAGGGCTGGAGGTGTAGCTCTGTGCAAAGGCCCTGGGTTCAATGACTCGTATTAAAAAAAAGTCTCACGTTACAGATTTGCACTCCCCAAAGTGGACCAGGGAAATTGAGGCAGGAGGTCAGTGCTGCTGAAAAGCACTGGGTTCTACTTTGCAGATGAGTGGTGCTGGAAACGAATTCCCAAGCCTGACAGTTGGATTTAAACCCACCTTTAACACTAGCATGACTAAGCAAGTTGCTTAACTTCTCTGAAGCTTAAGTTTCCCCATCTGCAAAATCTGGAATAATAGTCCATAGTAAAGAGTTGTGACTGAGACTAAGTGCTCACTAAGTACACAGGAGCTGTTGCTCTTAAATGTTTTGTGTTGCTAGAGATGGAAGCCAGGGCTTTGTACATGTGAGGCAAGTGCTCTACCACTGAGCCACATCCCCAGCACTATATTGTTTTATTCTATTATTGGAGGTGTGACTTTAAAAAAGTCAGGATTTAAAATTTTTAAAAATTAGCCAGGTGTGGCAGTACAAACCTGTGATGCCATCACTTGGGAAGCTGAGGCAGAAGAATCTTTGAACCTTCAGGGCCAGCCTGGGCAATGCAATGAGTTAAAACCCACCTAAGCTACATAGTGAAACCATATCTCAAAAAACAAAAAACCCAAAAGTTTCAATAAATCTTTAGTAGTAAAGGAAACATTGCCATTTATCCCCCTCAAAATACTCTCCCTTGCTTGGAACACATCCCTCATTCTTGCTACATTCTGAAGCAGTTCTGCAATCCTTCATTGTGGTTGACCCTAGTGTGCACCTGTGTTTCAAAAAAAATTTTTTTTTTTGGTGGCACCAAAGATTGAACTTAGAACCTCACGCCTGCCAGACAGGCACTTAAGCCACTGAGCCAAACTCCCAGCCCTAGTTTAGTTTTTTTTTTTTTTGGTGGTACCAGGGATTGAACTCACCACCTCACACCTGCCAGACAGGCACTTAAGCCACTGAGTCAAACTCCCAGCCCTAGTTTTTTGGGGCAGGGTCGTACTATGTAGCTCAGGCCAGCCTTGCACTTGTGTTGTAGCCCAAGCCGGCCTCGAACTCACAACACTCCTTCTACCTCAGCCTCCCGAGTGCTGGGTTTAAAGGCGTGCACTACCACGCCCGGCCCAACCCTAGTTTTTTGAGGCAGGGTCGCACCTTGTAGCTCAGGCCAGACTTGCGCTCACATTGTAGCCCAAGCCGGCCTCAAACTCACACCGCTCCTCCTACCTCAGCCTCTTGAGTGCTGGGATTCAAGGCATGCGCCACCATACCCGGCTTCAAAATGTTTACCTTTCATGGTCCTTGTGACTTTGGGGAAGAGCCAGAAGTTTCACGGTGCCAGGTCTGATAAATAAGGTGGATGTGAACACACTTTTTACCAGCCCACCTTTCTGGTGGAGGACACTCAGTGGCAGCATTCACTGTATTTTTGATCATACACCATAAAGATACTCACAAGAGATGACCCTGAACTACTTCAAAAAGTGGCAAGAATGGGATAAATGTGTTCCAAACAAGAGGGAGTACTTTAAGGTACTTTGTGTCTTACTGTAACTCGTTTAAAAAAATTTAAAGATACCTTGTATTTTGATCACACCTCATACAATGCCAGTGGCACCACCTGAGGGTATTGTCTGACCTCCTAAAGGGACTAGGCAGGCACTACTCTAGCATGGGTCAAAGGTCAGGCTTGCCAAGGCTCAGAAAAAGCCTCGGCTCACTTCAGATCACTCTGGGTAGCTTTTTTTTTTTTTAATTTTAAAGAGAAAAAAAACAAAAATCAAGAAGCAAACAAACAAAAAACAGCAAAAGCAAAATGACAACAACAACAAAAAAAAAATGGCAAAATAGGATACAAGAGGATAGGAGTTTAACATCGGTTGTTATATTGTATATTGTTATCCTTCAAATAACTGCTCAGGCTTGGGTAGCTTTAATACCTATCCTTCCCACTTCATCCTCATCCCACGATTTCTCCCTTGGCCCCAGGCGCCCTCAGCCCCGTTTTATTGCTTCCTTATTATATGACCTTGAGTAATGCTTAGTCTTCCCATCTGCCAAACCAGGAGTGTAGTCCCAGCTCGGCTTCTCAGGATACCTCATGGTAGACAGGATGGGACTGAACCATGGTTAAAATGACTGCAGGATCAATGAAAGACTGTACCATGGGGAACTAGAGGCCCTCATCTTCCCTCCCTGCCAAAGGGGAAGCATGAGTATGACTCGATCATAG
Source organism: Dasyprocta punctata (assembly GCA_004363535.1). Classification (NCBI taxonomy): domain Eukaryota; kingdom Metazoa; phylum Chordata; class Mammalia; order Rodentia; family Dasyproctidae; genus Dasyprocta; species Dasyprocta punctata. The sequence goes on from RJWM01016611.1 coordinate 38,007, forward strand.
ACTGCTGAATTCTCAAGTTACAATGTGTGCAGCTGGACAGCTACAACCTAGCTGGAGGCCTAGGTTTTCATCTGTGAACTTGTCCTGTGTAGGGCCTGGTCTAATGGTGGCTCTGAACTGGCCATTTGAGGGGAAGGGGGTCAGGGCAGACTAAGCAGCAAGGGCAAAAGGGTCACAAAAATGACCCAATAAACTATATTGGAATAACAGGTTTAGTAAAACTCCTTTCTAGGTCTGAGCAATAGAAGGGCCCTGATTTTGGTGAATTCTAAGGAAGGGACCTGAGCACAGAGTTCCTGGTGAGGGCTGAGGCACAGCCTTCAGAGTCAGGGCCCAGGTGAACAGCTCTAGAGCCGCGGGCCTGTGTTTCTTCTTACAGAGTTTCTACTTACGGCCCCAGGTCCAAAGACCAGAAACAGGGCGCTCCTGATTCTTCGCTCCCCTCCTGCTGATGGGGAAGGTAAGATCTGTGGAGCTGCCCGAAGGGTGAGGGGGATTTGGCGAAGGCGTGGTGCCTCACAAGGGCGCCATGCTTGACCTTGAGCCAATGCAGACGCCGGTCTCGCTCCGCGCCGCCTCCTTGCAGCTCCGCTGGCGTCCGGACCAGGGCCCGCGAAGGATCCCGTCCCCCTACAGTCAGGACCTGCGGAGCTTTCATAGGATGGGTCCTCGGAAGGGCACGGTCCTGACGGCCCTCCCGCTGGGTTACTGTGCTCAGGACTGGAGTGCAGGTGGAGACTGAGCTAACCGAGGACGCCACTGGAGGGCGTGCGGAGCCAGGGCGTAGCTGACGGAGCTGCTGAGGTTTCCGGCCACTTTCGCCTTCTGTGTCCGCCAGGTCCGCAGAGGCGCAGGTGGGGACTGTGGAGGGCGAGGAGTCCAGGTCTTGGATCCTCGTTCCTCCTACAGGTTCGAGTCTAAACCTTAGCGCTCGTGCCGAAGTCCCAAGCTCCACCTTTCTCCCTTCCATCACCTCCCAGCCCGCGCTCGCTCCCTCTGCCCCCCCCCGGAAGCTCGCCCCGCTCTGCACCTGCCGCTTCCGGGCCCGCCCCCTGCTCTCCAAGGTTTCCCTTCCGCTGGAAGCTGACGCGGAAAACTCGAGGTTCTGGGTTAGACCTTACCCTTTGAGCTGTCTGTCTGTGTCATTGTGGAGGTGTAAAGGCAATTTTGAATGTAAAGGAAGTTTTAAAACTTATATTCCTAATACTATTCAAGGGTGGGACTGGGAAACGCAGGCTGTTTCCATAATTAAAAAGCTACAAAACTCTTTTAAGGCTTGGTGTCCCCCCATGCCAGCTGCAACTTGTAAGATAAATGTAACTCAGCTGGATAGTACATCTTGTTATCCTAGCTTGCTTTCAAGTTCTCAAGGACAGACTGACTCAGTTAAAGACAGTGATTGATTCTTCCTGCTCACCCACAATCCTGACCCCTTCCTTATAGAATGGTAACCCCAATGAGCTTACACAGAACAAATCTACCTGACTATATAAACCAGCCTATGTAACTAGTTATAAATTAAATCGCTATCAGCTTATGTACTTCCTGCTTGCAAACCTATGTAAACAAAACCCAAAGCTGACTCAGGCTGATGATTTGGAACTGATATTCCCTTTAGTCCACTAGCAAAATAAAACTGTATGCCTTCCAAAGTTCCACTGGTGCCATGTCTTCCATCTGGTCTGGTCCTGAACCAGGTAACAGAGGGTTTTCCCTTTTGCAAGGGGTAACCCAGAAAACCTTAGAAAAGACATTAAAGTTTTTGGTAAACACACATATTTACTGCCTGTTAAGCAGTGGCTCTATGCTTCCCCACTGTGTCCCTGTCAACTACCATTCTACTTTCTCTCTGATTTTAACGATTCTGGGAACTTCATATATGTAGGATCATAAATTAATAAAGTATTTGTTGTTCTTTTCCCTGCCGTTTTGGGGATAAAATCTAGGGATTTTCACTATCTACCACTGAGCTGCATTCCTATCCCCAGTACTGTATTTCTCTTTTTAAAATTTCACTTAGCATAATGTCCTCAGGGTTGTTCTGTCTTGAAAGGAGTGAGCCAGGTGGCTCAATAAGAAAGATGTCTTCCCCAGCAGAGGACCAGGCTAGATCAAAGTCCAGTGGAGCTGGATAAAGATACTGAGCAGGGAGAGTGGTATCCCTGAAGTCAAATCTTGCAGCACCTTAGGTCTTGACTTTTACCCTTCCTGAATTAGGCCACCATTGGAAGGCCTTTCTGACCTCACCCCCTTTTATTAGCATGTTTTCAATACATAATGAATATATTCATTGTGGCAAGTTGGTACAAATGCATATTGCGTCTTAATTCTTTTTATCTCACTTTCCCCTCCTTTTTTCTTTTTCTTTTGGTCTGGTGCTGGGATGGAACCTGAAAGGTTTTTGCCCTAGTGTAAAATATTGTACAATTATGGCAATGGTCTAACATGATAGATGGCCAAAGCGGGAACACTTACCCTGACAGCCACTTCCTCCTTCTTCTCCTTGGGCCCAAATTACAACTTCCAGTCAGTTCCTCACTCATCATCAATGCCTGCCCTATGTAACACTTCTGATCAGAGGTCATATAACCCTCTGCCCCTCTGTATCTGGTCAAAAGAGATAGCCCAACTGCCACAGGTTGTGTGCTCCTTTCCATGTCCTCAGTAAATGTGTTCTTTTCTTTTTTTACTTTTTGCTTCTCTATTGTGCTAGAAAAGCCTAAAAGAACCGAGGACCTCACACGTGCTAACAAGAACACTACCCCTGCACTGAACCCCGGGCCCAGACCACATTTTTCTTGGCCTTGAACTCACTTTGTATCCTTGGCTGGTCTCAAACTCACAATGATCCTCTTGCCTCAGCCTCCCGAGTACTGGGATTAAAGGCGTGCATCATCATGCCTGACTCACTCTCACCTTTTAATGAGAGATCCTCAAGGCTCCCTAACAACAACAACAACAACAAAAACTCCCTCTGTCTTGCTTACCACTACACCTGCTGTTTTGCCTTTCTCCTCCCCTTCATAGCTAAACTTCTAAAAATGAGTGAAATTTTTGTTATTGTTTGATATTGGGGTTGAATTCAGGGCCTCCAGAATGCTCAGGGTGTGTTCCACCACTAAGGTACTTTTCCAGCCTAAAAAAATTGTTTTTAAGGAAAGATAAATTACAAAAAGTTAATTGTACATGTTCAAAATAAAATCTCAGACATAGGAAAATATGTGAAATTCTTCTCATCCTGATCACCCTGCAGAGGTCACCACCAGGAAGAGTTCTTGTGTATCTCTTCTTTTAACGCATTTTTGTGTGCATTTATTAAAACATATATATGACTGTCTTCCTTATACACCCAATCTTAGATATATTTCCATCTCCTTAAAATCTTCCATGATATTTATAATAGATATAAAATAGCCCCATGTGTGATAATTGATGAACATGCAAGTTATATTCCATTTTAGCCATTCATAAAATGCCACAGTAAGCATCTACAGGTCTTTGTACATAACATTTAGGAAGGGGCACAAAACTGTGGAGATCATTCGTGCATAGACAGTAACCGAAATACATTTATAGGCTAATTTCTTGGAAGTAGAATTGTTGAAGTAAAGATAATGTATGTTTTAAATTTTTGCAAATTCTGCTTTGGTATTATTTTTTAATTTTTTTTAATTTTTTTATTTTTTTTTTGCGGCACCGGGGATTGAACTCACAACCTCGCGCCTGCCAGAGCAGGCGCTTAAGGCACTGAGCCAAACTCCCAGCCCTGTTTTTTTTTTTTTTTTTTTTGAGGCAGGGTCGCACTATGTAGCTCAGGCCGGCCTTACGCTCGAATTGTAGCCCAAGCCGGCCTCAAACTCACAATGCTCCGCCTACCTCAGCCTCCCGAGTGCTGGGATTGCTTTGGTATTTTAAAAAGTTGTACCAAACAACAACAACAGCAGCAGCAGCAGCAGCAGCAGCAACAACAACAACAACAACAACATAACCCCAAAAAACCAAGGCTGGGGATATAGCTCAGTGGCACAGCACCTGCCTGGGAAGCACGAGGTCATGAGTTTGATCCCTGGTACCCTTCTCCCCCTGGTATGGTGGCTCATACCTCTAATGCCAGCACTGTAGGAGGCAGAAGTAAGAGGGTTGCAAGTTTGAGACCACCCTGAGCAATACAGTGGGACCCTGTCTCAAAATAGAAAATTTAAAATGGCTGAGGATATAGCTCAGGGCAAAGGCCTTGGGTTCAATTCCTAGTACCACACATGCGCGCACACACACGCACACACACAGAATTGTACCTACTTTTATCCCACTAGTGACCTTTGATAGTTCCATCAAATTTATTCCAATTGTCTGCATGTTGCTTTCTTTGTCTTTTACCTCTTACTGTGTAACCCATTCAAATTTGACTTCTTCCCTCCATCACTCCCCTAGGCTCCAGGGTCACCAATGATTTTCATGTTGTACAGTGGACAGTTTTCACATCTCACCTTGCTTCCTCAAAAGGTTGTATACAGTTGACCATTCTGTCTTTTCTGAAACCTTCCTGCACCAGCTTCCATAACATTATACGCCCCCTGTTTTCCTCTGGCCATGTTCTCTCACTGCCCACTTTTAAATGTTGGTGCTGCTAAGGTTTCGGCTACCATTTACATGTAGGAGAAACTCAATCTTCAGAAAGACAGTTATGTCTCTCTTCCTGAACTTTATACAACTGATTATTTGTCATCTTTAGTTAGTTAGTTTGTTTTGAGACAGGGTCTCTCTATGCAGTCCAGGCTGGCCTTCAACTCACTTATGTACCACAAGCTGACCTTGAACTCACAGCAGTTCCCCTGCCTCAGCCTCCCAAGTGCTGGAATTACTGGTGTGTACCACCGTGCCCAGGTTATTTGTCATCTTAATTTAGGTGTCCTGAAGGCCCCTCGAATCCATTGTACCCAACATCATCCTCCCTCTTCTCAGTGGCTGTCCTATTGCTTTCCAGTGACCCTAGCCAGAAACTTGTAGGAAGCAAGACAACTTCCTATACCTATCCTACCTGGCATACTTTTCTTTTCCTCCTGTCTAAGATTTCTTCAGCCAGTAGACCTCAGGATAAATTTATTTGCATGAGAATGCTTTCCAAGACCTCCCAAAATTATACTCTTTATCTAAACTAAGTGTTGGCATGTGTTGAGAGCTCAATAAATAAGCATTTATTAATAAATCAACTAAGACTAAGATCAAATGGGTGATTTTCAGACTGCAGTTTTTCATACTACCTCCAGGTGTCATAATTGTCCTCAATTTAACCAGGACTTGGCCGGGGACTCAGAAAGCCACAGTTGCCCAGCCTGGTCTGCCCACCCAGCAAGCAGCGAAGGGATATGGGAAGCCCAGCTTCCTTTCCCATGCCTGACACTTTCATTTGACAATCATTCCAGTTTTTCTGGACTACACTTTCAATACTCCAAGGACCAGGAGCTTTCAGGGATAAAACTAAGACAACCTGGGCATTTGGGAGGGTCAGCCACCCAGCTACAGAGAGGAGGACCCAGCATCCCTAAATGCACCCCTGGGCCCAACCGGAGGGTTTAGCTCCTCCCCAAACAAGTCCTTCTCCACTGTATCACCAGTGAATGGGCACAGCGTACCACCTAGTGGTTGTCAGAATTAAGGGAAGGGAAGTACATACATACTTAAGTATGACGGGTTGTCCTCTGAGTGCCAGTGGGTATAAAACACTTATACATATTGTCCCTGTCCCTGTCCCTGTCCCTTTCCCTTTCCCTTTCCTTTCCTTTCCTTTCCTTTTTCTGGTACTGAGGACTGAACTCACAACCTCGTGCCTGCCAGACTGGTGCTTATGCCACTGAACTCAACCCGGCCGTACATGTTGTTTCTTTTTTTTTTTTTTTGCGGCCCCGGGGATTGAACTCACAGCCTTGCGCCTGCCAGAGCAGGCGCTTAAGCCACTGAGCCAAACTCCCGGCCCTGGTTTTTTTTTTTTGAGGCAGGGTCGCACTATGTAGCTCAGGCCGGCCTTGCGCTCGCGTTGTAGCCCAAGCCGGCCTTGAACTCACAACGCTCCGCCTACCTCAGCCTCCCGAGTGCTGGGATTAAAGGCGTGCGCCACCACGCCCGGCTCATGTTGTTTCTTTAAAACATTTTATTTAGTACATGTTTGCAGCATATAGTGACTACTTTCAGCTTGGGATATATATTGTTTCATACAGAAACTTTAAAAGAACAGATTACTCCCTTTTCAGAAAAGAGAGAACTGTCCTGGGGTGTAGTTTAGTGGTAAAGCACGTGCATGAGGCCCCCAACACAACAACAGCAACAATTCCCCCACCAAAAAGAGAGAGAAAGAGAGAGAGAGAGAGAGAGAGAGAGAGAGAGAGAAAGAGAGAGTGAGAAATGAAAACACTGAAATGGGAAGGTTAAGTGACCAAACCAAGTGATATGGTCAGATTCAAAGCCATGTTTGTCCAACTCCAGAGGCTGAAACCAGGTTGTGGACCCATTGAGGAACTAGGCTGTGTTTCCCAGAGTCCAGGATGGACCCAGCCATCTCTTTCTTGCTGGCAATTGGAAATCTGACGAAGTGTCTCAAACACTTTTTTTTTTTTTGGTACAGGGAATTGAACTCACAACCTTGCACTTGCCAGACAGGCACTTGTGCCATGGAGCTATATCCCCAGCTGTCAATTGAATATCTGGACATGAGACAGGACAGGGAAAAGTCATCAGGAGCTAGTTATAAACTGGAGAGACATGTGAGGCATGAAGAGATACACATGGGTTTTGACAAGGCTCATGCAGAGGACAATACCTTGCCCAAAATTTGGGTTCAGTGAATGGCTGCAATTGATGATATGGCCAGATTCTGCTCCTTCCTAGAATTATTATAAGGCCTAGGTGCTTCCTAATTATTATTAGGAACAAAGTTACATGTGAAGGCCTGACTGGGATGGGCCCTAGTCAGAGGCCT
>RJWM01016612.1:5238-45083 GCA_004363535.1 Dasyprocta punctata
TGTAGTAGGATTGAACCAAAAACAAAACGATACAAAATCAATAAAAACAGAATGTAAAATAAAGGAAAAAAAAGAGAAAAATAATAACGATCAGAGTAAAACAAAATGGTGAGAACCACATTGGGCCTCAAAGATCAGACAGAAGAGAATCCCCCGTGTCTGCAACATTGCCTACTGTTATCATACAAAGAGACATTCAAGGTGCCGTTCAGAGGCCTGCAAAATCTATGAAAAAACACTAGTGTCTAGTTGCTTTATGTACTTTAGTTGCCATCAATTTAGCCAGACCTCAGAGCTGGAGTAGCACATTTAGATATAGAACATGCTTAGGAAATATGAAACTGACCTGGGTATGTTGGGGCACACCTGTAATCACAGCACTCGGGAGGCTGAGGCAGAAGCATTGCCATGAGTTCGAGGCCAGCCTGGGCTACAAAGTGAATTCAAGTCCACCTTGAGTTATATAGCGAAACCTTGTCTTAAAAAAAAAAACAAAAAAAAACGCTCAGAACTGCCAGGTAAATGGAAATATTTTAAGGATTTGGAGGTGTTTCAAACATTTAGTTGAAGGAATAGAAGGACAGATCTGAGAGGCGATTCTAAAGAAGGGTTTGGATGGTCCTCTAGGGCCCTAGAATTTTGGGCTGGAACCAGTCTGCTCAAAGACAGGACGGACTCCATGTGGATAGTGTCAGGTCCCCGTGCGCCCACATGTCTTTTGGGTGGGAGGCTCGAGTCGGCAGAGGCTCTGGGGGACCTTGGCCCACATGGCTCAGAATTCACTCAATTCAGTTGGCTGTGGGGGTGCATGCTTGTAATCCCAGCACTCTCGGAGGCTGAGGCACCAGGACCCTAAGTTCAAGGCCAGCCTAAGCAATTAGGACCCCGTCTTAAAATAAGGAATAAAAAGGACTGGAATATGACCTAGTGCAAGGCCCTGGGTTCAAACCCAGTATGGGAAGGGAAAAGCATTTTACTCAGTTCCCATTCTACTCCCATTCTTGCAGGGATCTACAAATGCCAAAGAACTGTCATCCAAGGGCGTGAAGATCTGGGATGCCAATGGGTCCCGAGACTTCCTGGACAGCCTGGGGTTTTCCAGCCGCCAGGAAGGGGACCTGGGCCCCGTTTACGGCTTCCAGTGGAGGCATTTCGGGGCTGACTACAAAGATATGGACTCAGGTGAGGAGACAGCTGTGTCCCTGACGCTCGGAGTACCCTCCCTTCCTAGGCTGAGTTTGATCCATTTGGGTGGTGGGGGGTTTGTGTGCAGAGTCTGGGGGCTAGTAAGTCCCTGGGGCTGATGGAGAACTTTGACACCAGGGAACTTGCAGCTTCTACCTGTGTCACTGGCGGGTGGCTGTAGTCTTGGTGTCCGTGTTGAAGGAAGTAGGTCTGTGGGAGAAGCCACCCAGGTGTGTCTTGTGGTGGCTTTGCTCATCCTTTTCAGGGCTGGACCAGTCAGGCGTGAGGGTACACACCTGTGGTCCCAGTACTCTGGAGGCTGAGGCAGGAGGATCACTAAAAGTTCACGTGTGAGACCAGCCTGGGCTCCATAGCGAGTTCAAGGGTCCACCTGAATACATTGCAACACTGTCTCAACCAAACCAAACCAAACCAAACAAACAAGGCTGGACCACTAGCACAGCGTAGGTGGCGCCAGAGTGCCCGTGGTCACCCTCTCCCAGCTGTGCTGCAATGGAGGAAGGAGCGTCCCACTGCAGGACGCCCACCTTTCTCCACGGGGTTGGTGGCACCGCCAAGTCACAGAGCCCAGCCCCAGCCTTAGGCGCTTGTCTCAACCGTCCTTGAACATTGTGCATCTTGTCTAAAGGGGACAGACAGCCGGGAGTTTGGCTCAGTGACTTAAGCGCCTGTCTGACAGGCGTGAGTTTGTGAGTTCAATCCCCGGTGCCGCAAAAAAAAAAAAGGGGACAGACAGTGTCGCAGCACAGTTCCACTCCACTGAAGGGACTGGGCCTGGTGCTGCAGCCACCAGATCTTTTTAATGTTGGCAACTTTGAGAACCCCCCCCGCCAGTACTAGGGATTGAAGTTAGAGCCTTGTACCTCCAACCGTTTTTGTTAATTTTTATTTTGACACAGTGTCTTGCTGAGATGCCCAGGCTGGACTAGAACTTGTCATCCTCCTCCCTCAACCTCTCAGAATCGAGATTTTAAGATGCTACGGAGATGAGGAATGGGCAGATTTGTAGAGGCACAAAGTAGAGTGGGGGTAGCCAGAAGCTGTGGGGGGAGAAGGAATGGGAAATGCAGGTTTAGCTGGGTATACAGTTTTAGTTTGGGATGATGAAAATTCTGGAAATGGATAGTGTGATGGTTGCAGAAGAGGAATGCAAAATTAATACTGAAGTGCATGCTTAAAAATGGTTATTGTAGTACATTTAATGTTATGTGTGCTTTATCACAATAGAAGCAGTGCAGTGTCAGTCAGGCATCATGGTGCATGCCTATAATCCCAGCTCTCTGGGAGGCTGAGGCAGGAGGATCAATCGCCAGTTCAGGCCCAGCCTGGGAAACTTAACAATTTAATGAGACCCTGTTTCAGAATAAGATAGGGCTGTGGGTGTGGCTCTGGGTCCCCTCCCCCATAGCAAAACCCAGCAGTGTGGACCAGGCTTTGTGCAAGTAAATGGCCTTAGGTTGTCTGCACTTGCTGTCCTAGAGCCTGAGGATGTGGCTGCTCCCCTGGCCCATGATGCCTTTCATCTCGCCTGGCAGTCAGTTATTTCTCATTGCTTAACGGGAAGATGATGGCCTTAGTTTAGAGCCGTCTGAATGCTAGCTGTTGGCTTCCAGCAGGGCAGTTTGACAACTTTGCTTTTAAATGTCCAGAGACTTAGCTCCGTGGTAAAGCACTTGCTTAGCATGCACAAGGATTCCCTCCCTAGCATTGGGAAAAAATTTCATTATTTTGGAATAGTTACACATTCACAGAAAGTTGCAAAGAGAAAAAAAGGAAAGGATGCCGAGTGGTTGGCTTGGGACCTTGTCACGAGATGCTGAGGTTTGCATGTCCATGTCCCCTCTCTCTGTCAATCCTGCAGATTACTCGGGTCAGGGGGTTGACCAGCTGCAGAAAGTGATCGACACCATCAAATCCAACCCTGATGACAGAAGGATCATCATGTGTGCCTGGAACCCGAAAGGTGGGGCACATCCCCTCCACACAGTCAGCGCCAGGGAAGCAGGGGCAGTTGGGCTGTCCGGGCACCATGGGGTGGCCGCGCCTGAGGAGGGCCCCAGCCACACGGTCCTAGTGGGACCTGCGTCTGTCACACCTGGCTTTTTCACCTTCAGACTATGAGGCTGGACCCAGTGATCCCAATTTGTACATTTACACTCATTAAATTGCCTAGGAAAATACACACCCATGAGGTTAACATTTCAAGCCAGGCATAGTGGTGCACGCCTGTAACCCCAGCACTTGGGAGGCTGAGGCAGGAGGATCACTGTGAGTTTGAAGCCAGCCTGGACTACTTAGCAAGATCCTATCTCAAAAAGATTCAACATTTTAATTTGGGCAGTTGAAGTTTCAAGTCATCTCCACCTGTTTACTATTGACATTCTTTTTCTTTCTTTTTTGGTGATATTAGAGATTAAACCCAAGGCATCTCTACCACTGAGTTACACCCTCAGCTCTTTTCATTTTTTAGCTACGTCTTTGCTAAATTGTCTAGGCTGGGCTTGAACTTGGGCTCCTCCCATCTCGGTCTCCCTCAGTGCTGGGATTACAGGCATGGCCCACCATGCCCAGCTCACTTTCAACAACTAGATTATAAAAATGAAACCCTATTGGGGTAGTGTCTTAGTTACTTTTCTCATTACTGAGACAAAATACCTGACACTCAATGTTAAAGGAGAAAAGGTTTATTTAGCTTACAGTTTGTGGAGGTTTCAGTGCATAATGAGCTGGCTCCAAGGCAGGGTGGCTTTGGAGAGGGGCGTTGCAGAGGAGGAACAGTTCATGACGGGCAGGAGGTAGCAAAGCAACGGGGCGACTGCAGCTCTTTCTGTCCCTTGTGTCTTATCCGGGCTCCTCAGGGCGGGGAGCACCCGCACCCTCAGCCCTTGCACCCTCGATCCTAGCACTGCACCACGAATCAGTCACACACTGGAGATCCAGCCACCTCAGAAAAAGCCCGACCTAGGCCCACATGAGGCTTTGGGGTGACAACTAGACACAGCCCTAACAGGGTAGTAAGTACCAGAGTGGGAAATCTGCGCCTTAACACAGGAGTGTGCCTGGGGTGCCAGGTTCTGTTCCTCCTGTGTTTGGTGCCCCAAAGGTAGCACAAATGCTCAGTTTCAGCTGGGGTGGAGGAGCACCACTTCGGCTGTCCCTGTACATCCACGGAGATCTCAGGCTGCAGGCTGAGGCCAGGTCCCTGAAAGCCCCGGGACATCGCTGCGGGTGCGAGAGGGCTGACCTGACGCAGGATGTGGCTGTGGACATCACTGCAGCCAGCGCCTCTCGTGTTGTCCCCACCTCGTGGGTGGCTTCCATCTCTGTCCCGTTGACCTTGCTCACAGCTGAGCTTTTGTTCCCGCTGCCTGCTGCCTCCTCAGATCTCCCTCTGATGGCGCTGCCTCCCTGCCACGCCCTCTGCCAGTTCTACGTGGTGAACGGGGAGCTGTCCTGTCAGCTGTACCAGCGCTCGGGGGACATGGGCCTGGGCGTGCCCTTCAACATCGCCAGCTACGCCCTGCTCACCTACATGATCGCGCACGTCACGGGCCTGCAGGTGGGCTGTGCACCGTGCAGAGAGCGTGGCCATGGTCATAGCCACGTGTGACTTGAGCCTTCAAGTCTTAGTAAACTTAGCTCTAAAGCTACACCGGTTAAGTCTTTTTTTTGTTTTTTGAAAAGTCTTGGAGTGTTTCTATATACTATATGATGTGCTTTAGAGGAACTGGAACCAAAGCTGGGTGTGGTGTAATCTGTAATCCCAGCACCTGGGAGGCAGAGGTGGGAGAATCACAGTGAGTTCGAGGCCAGCCTGGGCTCCATAGTGAGTTCAAGGCCAGCTTGTACTGCATAGCAAGACCCTGTGTCAAAAAAAAGGAATTGAAACTAATACATCGTTTCATCTCCCATGCTGTCTGTTTAGCCAGGTGACTTCGTGCATACTCTGGGAGACGCACATGTTTACCTGAATCACGTTGAGCCGCTGAAAACTCAGGTGAGGATTAGCTGTGTTCTTCTTTGAACTTGGGACCTTCTATTGGTTAAAAGGTTGACCTGGGCAGCATCTCTCCTGTCACAGTCACTCTGCACTTGAGATCAAGATGACATCTCAACTGCAGGGCTTCCCTTTAGGGAAGGGTGGTGGACAGCGGGGCAAGGACAAAGCCAACACCTGCCTCAGCAACCACAGGTACTGAACATGACAGGTGCTATAAGGTACTAAGCACCAGTACCAGAAAGAAAGGGTACCTTCAGGCCAGGGGCTTTGGGACCTTCCCTGAATTGGCATTTTAACTTATATTTTTACTTGAAGGAGAAATGAAATGCAAATATTTTCCCTTAATTTTATGCTAATAGAACCTCAGCAGCCTGTCTGCCCAGATCCTTACAACACATGATGATTTGAAATGGCAGGAAAAATATGAGCAGCTGTGCTTCATGAGCCCCAGGGAAAAAAATTAAGCACCAAAAGCCTTTGCGGCCCTTCCAGATTAGACGCGTGAGTGATGCCTTTTGAGAGCTTGGCCTCTCTTGACTAGACCAGCGGCCGGTTTGTTTGGCTGCTACTCCGCCTGGCGCTTCCTGTCGTGTTGGCCACCATGATGTGAGGCGCTGACCCGGGTCCAAATCCTCACTGGTACCGTCCCATTCAGGGAGTTGTTAACAGTGGCCATCCTTTGTTCTCCTTTCTGCCAGGGATAGATGGGCCAGGGGTTATTAAATTTAGGAAACCACGCTGTGATGCTACTGTAAGTTACAAACAGAAAAGGAAAAGAGACTACATCCTGTTCTTTAATAAATGTGCCAGGAGTTACTATATAAAAAGTCCAGGTGTAGGAATCCACACCTGTAATCCCAGCACTCAGGAAGCTGAGGCAGGAGGATTGCTGCAAGTTTGAGGCCAGCCTGAACTGTATAGCAAGATCCTGTCTCAAAAAAAAAAAGAACTTAGGCCTGATGAGCCAGCAGGCTCCTGATGCCATGTAATGTCGCAAATACTCTTCACTCTTCCCTGTGCTGGAAGACAAGGTGGTCACGTACCCCCGTAATGGTGGGTAACCGGGGACAAGGTCCTACTTGGTTCATAAAATACCCTGCTTGTTTCATGCAAGGAACAGAATTAAAGCAGTTCACACCAACATGGCAGACTATGATTCGTTTTGTTTCTAGCTTCAACGAGAACCAAGACCTTTCCCAAAGCTCAAAATCCTTCGAAAAGTTGAGGCAATTGATGACTTCACAGCTGAAGACTTCCGGCTGGAAGGGTACAACCCACATCCCGCCATTAAGATGGAAATGGCTGTTTAGAGGGCTTTCCACGGTGCTACTGGAAGGAAGTGACCCTGTTTAGAGCTTGGGTCTGGGTGTTTCTGTTTCTAAAGAAAAAAGGTAAAAAAAACAACTGCCAGTGACCTATCAGTTATTACTCATTAACTTTTGAAGATACCATCACTGGCAGATAAAAGGTGCTAATTTTTTTAGTAATAAAAGTGCATAAAAATGCTAAGGTTACAAGTAACAACAGTGAAAGTTTGTATGTCTGTAGCCAAGACGCATGTACGCACTCAGTTGTACATAATGAAGCCGTTGAATGTCACTGGTTACATAAAGACGTGCTGCCCTCGGGTCTCAGCCAACACCCGTCAGGATATGTGGTTTGCTTGTGAACGTTTGCAGTTACATTTGTTTTTTATATTCCTGTAATAAAGGATTAGTTTGCATTTATCTGAGTTTTTCTCTCAGTTGACATTTGTCTGCTCAGTTCCCACCTAAAACAGTCACCTGATGGCTCCTAAGGCCACATGTTGTGGGGTTTTTGTTTTGTTTTTGTTTTTTGGGGGGAGAGGGTACCAGGAATCAAACTCAGGGCCTTGTGCTTACCAGACAGGCGCTTGTGCCACTGAGCTACATCCCTGGCCCCGTGTTGTGTTCTTGTTCAGCGGCTGTGGAGAATGTTAGCGTGTGTACTAAAAGTGCTCATGGTGCATTATTTCACCCTATTTTTCCACAATTCATCTCTTTCTGGAAGCATTTTATCATTAAATATAATGAGCATTTAGGTAGAGGTTTTTCAGGGTTATAAATACCATTAGTTCCGGCGTGGTTCAAATTCTCTAACAGGCTTAGAGTAGTTAAGGAAAGCGATGCTGAACCACTTCAGGGCTCATCACTAGCTTTTGTCCCTTTGTTGCAAACACCAGCAGCCTATGGTGTTCCAGAACTATTTTTATTTGAATTTATGAGAAGTGTTAAACAGAACAAGGAATTGCTTGTACAATGTATTGCTGATTTTCCAAGTAATTTAATATCCAGGTACCAGCCCTTGGTAGAAATCTTGTAAGAACATCTTCCTGGACTTCGGACTAGGTGAGTCTGAGTTTGTTGAGGGGTTAAATAAGAGTATGTGTCGATTTGGTAAAAGAATCGATGAAGCTGATTCCTGAGGTTATTAGGACTTTCAGCTGAACCTGATTGGTGGTAAGATGAGACTTTTTTTTCTTCTATCTTTATAAAATTAGCCAAGAAATTTTAAAAGAAGAAAAGGTAGCAGGTAGTACTACTTAAGCAGAGATAGTGGAGTTGAATGCTTAGTTTTCTTGAGCAGCAAGGAGTCTCCTCCAGACTTCGCCATCTGGATACTGGTGTTTCTTTACAGAATCCTCCTTCATTTCCGTCGAGTAGCCCGCATCCTAGCAAAAACTGAGCATTACCACCTGGAACGAAGTCCTGATGATATAACAGGGTGTATGTGTCCGAGGCGTCCCGGCCCGGCTCACCTGCGGAGGCATGTAGGAGGCCTGCTTGATGTGCACAGGGTACTTGAAGTGCTCGTGGAGGTGATCCACGTATTCACACATCCTGGGGAAGGAACTGGAGTGAGGCAACAGTGCCCGAGGTGATCTGTGAGCTGCTAGCCACTAAAGCAGAGGGGGTCGTGCGTGACCCCTGCGTTGCCCTGAGAAGCCCTTGACCTCTGCCTCGGGTGCTGCTTATCTGGAAGAGCAGTGTGAGGCTGAGGTGAACCACGAAGTCCCTTGCGACTCAAGGTCTTGTGATTTCCCCAGAGGCACCAAGTCAGACTCCGGGAATGTCGGGTCATCCTGCTGCCTGGCCGGAAGTGAGATGAGCTTGAATGGCCCCGAGGTTCCAGGTGCACAGGTGACAGGCGGGCCTGGCGTTGGGGCCGCAGGGAGAAGCTGCTGAGTGAGTCACGTGGTTTCTCTGGGCTCAGGCACTGAGCCACTGGCTGCAGTGTCACCTGGGGAGGATAATGTAGACCACCCAGCCACAGGGGAGAGGACACTTGGGCCTCGAAAGAAGGGCAAGAAATGTGTTCCACACAGCAGATGACAGAGCAGGGGGTCACTGTGTGACAGCGCACAGGGTTACTGTTGGGGCCGTTTACCTGCAGGGAGGCCTTCGGGAGCAGCAAGCCCCACTGAGGCACTAGTGCTCAGGGTGTCCCACCAGGGACACCATGCAGTGTGTGCGGGGTGACCCTCTGCCACCCTCAAAACCTGCAGGGCTTTTCACAGTTGGTCAGAATCGCTAATCGTGAAGGTAGGAACTGCGGGCAAGAGCAGAACACCCCAAGGCATTTCTAGACCCTGAATATTCACTGGGAGGGAGGAGAAGAATGACCTAGTCCCAACCTTCATCTTCCAGAGGTGTACGAGGGGTTGGACTCAGATGAGCTCGACCTGTGGCAGCTCAGGTCTGAGGGGGCCCAGGTTTCCTTCTTTCCAATCTGATTTAGACATAATATCATCCGGGCAGAGTAAAAGGCGGTGCAGGTCTCCTCACTACCAGCTGAAGGAAAACCCACTACAGCTAATCCTCCGGGTGCCCTGCCAGAGCTCATCTCTCTCGGGCCTGAATCTGGTGTCTGCCTTTCCAGTGCACGCCTGCCTCTTGCTGTGCATCTGCAGGGAGCTTTCTGCAACATTTTTCATTCCAGGAGACAAGAAGGCATAATAAACTGGGTGTAGGTGGCACTGAATGTAATCCCAGCTGAGGAAGAAGGATCACTGCAAGTTCGAGGCCAGCCTGGGCTACAGAGTGAATTCAAGGCCAGTCTGAACCAGAGTGAGACCCTGTCTCCAAAACCAAAGCAAAACAAAATGAAGAAGAAAGCATAATAAAACCGTACATGCAGAGGACCTAAAGGAAGTCTGTCCCAGTGCCAAGTTCCCAGGGCAGCCAAGAAGATGGAACTAAAGTGGCAGCAGACTAGCATCAGGAAGAGGAGATGCAGTGGAGAATGTGCATGTGAGAAACCCTGGCTTCTGGAAGGCACAAAACAGCCAGTCAAGGGAGGAGTTCTGGGTGCAAATTCACCCGCAATGTACTGAGTGAGTCAGCTCTCAAGACCCCGGCCTCTGGAGGAACAGCAACTGCTCCAGTGGGCCCCTGTTCTTACTGCCCGTGGGGAGAAGCCAAAGCAAACAATGTCTGTGCTATAGAAAGCGGCCGCCACCGCCGCACTGTTCATCGTGCAGCTGGCTTCCTTAGAGGCAGTATTCTGGGTGTCTGATCGTGAAAGCAGCACGTTCGGAGAGCGGCCTGGCTGAGGGTGCTGCCAAAGCGGAGAGTGGTTAAACGTGTACTGACCTGTTCTGAAGGCTTGCAGAGACGGATATGTAGTCAAATATAATCAAGTGCTGCACCAACTCACAGAGGCCAACTCCGCCAGCGTGGGGGCATACGGGAACTAGAAGGAAGACACTGCTCCTGGATACCAAAGGTAGCGCAGGACGAGGCGGGAAGAGAGCCCTGCGCTTTGTGAGTGCCCACAGGTGGTGAAAGTCCTGACTACTTAGGAACAGAATCCCAGCATGACAATCGTGAAAGAGCCTTTGATGAAAGTTAGAAAAACATCGGCATGGCAGACTACAGGCTCAGGTGAGTGGCCAAGCCCACGGGAAGGGGGGCCCCAGGCACCCGGTGGGAAGGGAGGTGGAGGGGGCCAGGCCCTTACTTCCAAATTTTCGGGCCATCAGTAACACTGAGAGGTTCTCATTGACACTTCCCAGTCTGCAGCTGTCAATCTGGAGAAACTGCAGGGCGTTGGCCTGGAGCAGCTGCTTGAACACCACTCTGTTGTGACACTGGAAATAGAATTGAAGATGACAGCAACAGAGGAGCCAGCGCTGGCCTTCAGGATCCCTACGCCCGGCGGGGCAGCGATTCTGCACCACTGCTCATCAGTGGCCTTGGGAAACCCAGGCCGTGTTTCTCCTTCGTTCTCACTGAGCAGGAGGCGCCCCCGACCGTGCCGGCGGGGACCTGCGCTGGCTTCCTTACAGATCTGCAAATGTGACGGTGTGAGTCAGGGACAGATCACACCAGCTCGCCGCGCAGTAAGGAGTAGCTGTCATACGCCCCAGCAAGTGGGAGGGGAAGCCGCCGTGACAGCGATGGTGCGCAGGTGGCGCGTTGACAAAACAGAACCGTGGCAGAGTGTAATGTTCCCTTCGCTGGGAAAACAGAATCTGTTCTCTCTGCTCTGCTCTGCTCTGCTGCTGGGCTGACTGCAGCGGGCTTTGGCAGCTATTGCTGCTTTGTTTATAAGCCCGGAGCGCAAATGCCACCCTGCGGACCCGGTGTAGAAGCCGGCTTTCTCCGGCTGGGTTGTGCCCTCGCAATGCCTTTACGTTGCTGCTTGTGGATTTTGAGCTGATGTTTTTTGGGGGAGAAATCACCTTCGCTATATCACAGAAAACACTTGACTCTGTCTTCACACTAATGTACTACCGAGCTCTCAGGTGGCAGAAACTTTCTAGCTCAAGATGTCACCAGTGACACAGCCTCGTGTCCAACTGTGTCCCCCAGGGGCGGGTGTGCAGCGGTACCCAGCAGGCGTCACTCACCTGTTCTCCCGTGGCCACGCCGATGCCCAACGGGACCAGGGCCTAGGAGAGAAGGCGGCCTGCTGTGATCTTCCCAGGTTCCGCACTACAGCGCCTCGTGTTTAAAAATGTTTACAGCTGCAGAAGCAAGGTCCCTGCTGCTGAGCCATGGGACAATCTAAGGCAGGCAGAAGGACGCCCAGGGAAGAGCGTGGTGGCTCAGGGTCCGCCGGGAGCAAGGTCAGGGCTGCGGACGCTGCCACCTGCTGCAGCCTCGCGGTGGCTCCGCCTCCTTGCCGCGTGCGGAGTTGCCCGCTCAGCCGCCTGCGCAGTGCACAGAGGGCCGCGGGGCGGCTCAAGGACTCACTCTCAACCTCTGCTTACCGCTTCTGGAAGGTCACCACTCCGTCTTCCTTTGTGACCCTGACCCCTTCCTCTATTATTCTAGAACCTTCTCACGCCTCCGTCACTTCCAAAATCCTCTCCCTGGCCACTCGGTGGGCAACAGATCCGCCGAGGTACTGGATCCTTGGCCTGCACTTGGTCCTCTTGCCTGGGCCTGGCACGGCATGGCCCTGCCTGCCACCTGGGCTCTGCTGGCCGCGACCCCGCAGCTGCCCACCCCAGGCTCCCTTGGTCCCTGCCTGGGTTTCTTCCGTTTCCCTGCGACACATTTGGAGCCCTCGCTGCCTGTCAGGCGCTGTGCAGAGCCCTCATGTGTGGCTCCGGGTCACAGCCTAGGACACCTCCCCGCTCAGGTCCCAGGGCCACACAATGTGCAGCCGGGGTTTGTCCTCCCGGCCGATGCCACAGCCGGAGACTTCTGGGTCACCGGCTTATGCCGACTTCTCCGTGAAGAAACTGAGGCCTCTGGCGGGATGTGCGGGTGTGGACGTGGCACACAGGAGCCGCCCCGGGCCTGGCCTTCCTGCCTGCAGAGAGCCTCCTTGGCAGCCAATGGTCTCAAATGCACCTTCTTGCACTAATATTTTATGCTACCTGAAATTTCTAATTTAAAGACACTGGTTCTTTGTCTCAAAAGAGAAAAAGAGAGAAACTGAGGAGGGAGGGAGGGGGAGGGAAAGCTATTTTATTAAGGCAGCGTTTCTGGCACTGACTGGGTACCAAGCTTCCTCCTTGACCTTCCGGCCCCACCCCTGCCTCAGTTTCCCCTGCCCACTCTTGGCCTTCTACAGTCCCTGTATCAATTCACTGGACAGCAACAACACCAGTGTCCTCTCATCCAGAGACCTGCAGTGGCCGCCCCTGCTGGGCAGCACCCTCAGGGTCCCGAGGGCACCTCTGGTGTGTGCCCTGCCTGGCCCGTTCCCACTGCCCTGCAGAGAGCCGCTGTCCCTGTAGCTGGGTGCACTTTAGCTCATCTGTCCCTTCCTCACCCAACCATGCAAGCAAAACCAAGGTGACTCTCCAGGTGGGCAGAGGTTGGCTCGGTGCCTGGAGAGGTCTTCCACAGGGTGCTGTTACCCCAGGAACCCTAAGGAGCAAGGTGAGCAGGCCCAAGGGAGGAGTCTTGTTGATCTGTGACCTCTGTCACCCAGAGACACCCACTTTGCAATGATTTCATGGCAGGTTTGGCTTTTGTTTGTGTGTGTGTGTGTGTATGTGTGTGTGTGTTAGAGGCAAGATTTCACTATGTAGTTCAGAGTGGCTTTGAACTCACTATGTAACCCTGACTGGCCTCAGACTTGGGGTGATCCTCCTGCCTCAGCCTCCTGCATGCTGGGATTACTGACCTGTGCCACCAAGCTCCCCTCCCGGCTTCTGTTCCGGTACAGGTGGCTCTGGTTGTCCCATGGCTCCTGCCCATGTTCCCTCAGCTGCAGTGTGGCGCTCCTTACAGTCAGCTCAGGTCCCCCTGCAACCCCAGGCCACGAAGCCACCTTCCACTGTCCCTGCCCACAAGTCCCCGCCCACCACGAGCTTTCTTCTACTGCGCTTGGCTCTCGGTGGCCCTGCTCTTGTTTCTACCCGTCTCTGTCGTATGTCTCAGTTTTTCCCTTCCAGAGAGGCCATAAGCAGGGCCAGGAGGGCATCCCTGAAGCAAAGGCTTGTGGGTGTGTCTGACCTACGGTCTGTCCTACGCTGATTTGCTGAGACAGCTGGAGAAGAACTGGCCCGGAGCTTCTGACCCCGCACCCTAGGGAGGAAAAGGTTCACAGACACAAAAGGGGAGCAGAAGTGAATGCTGGCTGGATGTGAGCCTAGGCAGAGACGGGGCCTAGGACAGCACTGCTGTGCACAGAGGCGGCTGGGTCTGAACTCGGGGATGGCCACACCAGGCCACCCTTAAATTCCATAACCCGCCCCTGCCCTGACTGTACGCTCATCCTGCAGTACACTTGTGGCTTCTTACAGAGCTTGCTCTGGGCCGAGGGTCAAACCCTAGGAGTTACAGTCTTGTACAAATTACAGATTAACTGGTTGACATCATGGCTTTGTAGATCAGGGCTGTAAGTCTAGGCAAGAGGAACCTCCCTGCCCAGCAAGAGGTTCCTCAGAGATTCTGACGTGTCAGCTGCTTCCGGAGTCCAAAAGGGGAGGCAGGCTAACTCCAGTGAATATGAATTTGTCCCAGGGGCTCATGGGAAATAGACGGCTCTGCCAGTGGCTAAGCAAACCTCTGGAGTCATCTAGAAGAATCTATACTCTGTTTCCCTCTGGGTAAGAACAGCCACACTTCAACTGACAATGGAGTTATGTTCTGATAAACCGCTACACCTTAACACCTGATCCACCAAACATCGTGGCCACGCAGCAACCTGCAAGGCTAAGTCTCGGTTGTTCCCGGGGATCTTGCTGCTGACTGGGAGCTGCTGCTGCCCAGCATCGCAAGAGAGTATTGTTCTGCATATTGCTAGCCTGAGAAAAAGCCACACCCAAAATACGAAGTATGGCTGGGGATGTAGCTCAGCGGCACAGCACCTGTCTGGCAAGCGCAAGGTCCTGAGTTCAATTTCTGCTACAAACAAACAAAAAAACAGAACAACAAAATATGAGGTATGCTTCCTACCGAATGCACGTCACCACAGTAGCATCATAAAGCAGAAAAATTCTGCATGGAACCATTGTGAGTCAGAGACCATCTATATTCAAATATCAGTCACATCTGTATACTTAAAAGCATGAGAACCACATCTGCTAAACTAGAGTGGAGTAGCCTTGTAGCTTTCAGTGACTCGCTTCATCCACAACAGGCACAAGTACAGTGGACCAGGGACATCAGGTCTGTGGCCCCTTGCCTGTCACACACTGCAGTGACTTCAGCGGCACCATCAGGAAAATGCGAAAGGCAGCAAGTGAAGAAACGCTAGGGTCTGTCCCGACCACTCTGGAAAACTAAACCCAGAAGTCAACGACCCAGATGGCACAGGCAGCGGGCTTCCTACCTTGGCGATGGCAGCATGGCCCAGGATGTCATCAGGAGACGTGGGCTCCTCAATCCACAGCGGCTTGAACTCGGCCAGCTTTGACATCCATGCCACTGCCTCGGGCACGTCCCAGCGCTGGTTGGCGTCCATCATCTGCAGGGGGAGCCCCTTACCGGTGAGGGCGGCCCCCAGCTGACTGCTGATGCCCAGCGTGCAGCCCTAATGGAAGCAGCTCCCCAGACACACGTGTCTCACAGCGTCAGCTCTGTTAGGACCCTTTTTTTTTTTTTTGGTACCAAAATTTGAACTCAGGACGTTGCTATATCCCTGGCCCTGTTGGGACCATTTTATCACACACCGAGTCACACACAGTTAACACTGAGTTTGGCTCACATTAATAAACATCTCCCATTAATGAAGCCCCTGTTCCCCTGGGCGCCGGATGGGTTTTGTTCCATTTAATGATCACGAGAACTCCATGAGGAAGACCGTGTCAGTCCATTTGTGGATGAGGAAAGAAACAATGAGAGACATAACTTGCTCATGAATAGTAAGTCAGGCCAGTGCAGAGTTCCAGCCTAGGTCTTGAGCCCCCAAGGCCTGGCTCTCCGCCTGCTGCTACCTGGCCTGAAAGCCAGGTGCTGGGTGAGGGGACCTCCCTTCCCCTCCGCTCCCCTTCCCTTGTTCATTGACCTCTCGGTGCCTGAGAGAGCAGACAAGGAAACGAGTGGCTATGGGAAGTGCTCAGTGGTAAAAGCTCCCCCCCAGAACTCTGAGAACCCCAGGATGGGACACTCAGGACCAAGTTTGATCATCAGTTATTTGGAAGAGAATGACCTCGTGAAACAAAGGCAGCAGTGACTCATGAATCAATAATGGGACTTCGGTCCTATGTCAGGACTCTGAACTTGAATTTTAATTTATGAAGGAGCCTTGAAAGCTTCATAAATACATCTGATTGCAACTTTTTGAACCTGGGGCCTTGCAACAGAGCTATAGCCTCTGCCCTTTCTAATTTTTTTTTTTTTTAACTTTGAGACAGAGTCTTGCTAAGTGGCTAAGTTGCCCAGATTAGACTTGAATTTGTAATCTTCCTGCTTCGTCCTCCCAGCATGCTGGGTTACAGGCGTGTACCACTACAGCCTGCTTTTCTTTTTTGAAAATATTTTACACTTAATAAGAACCATTTCACAAAGATACAGATTAGGATCAGGAACAGCCGATCCTTATGTTTATCTCAGTTAAAGTTTCACCACTTCTTCAGCAGAGTTTTCCTGAAACTCACCAACCTGAAGAACAACCCACAGAGATTGATGATTGACACACGAGGGTGCCAATGGGAGACCTGCTTGCGCTGGTTCATCTGCATGAGCAAGAAGGACCCCACCCCCGCCCTGATCTTATTTGACTAGTTCTGCAGAATTAAAAAACTCAAAAGTATTAAACTCCATGTACTGTGTTATGTTATGTTATGTTTTGTTTTGTTTTATATTCACCAACTGCAAGACCATAGAGCCATACTTCATCTGACAAAAGATTTTAAAACTCTCGAAGTTTTTAAGATCGTGCCTGAAATGAGTTGTGTTTTGGGACTGGACAAAGACTTCCTGCCAGAGCCAGGCACGGTGGCGCAAGCCTTTAATCCCAGCATTTAGGAGGCTGAGGCAGGAGGATCGTTGTGAGTTGGAGACCAGCCTGGGCTACAAAGTGAGTTCAAGGCCAGCCTGAACTGCATAGGGAGACCCTGTCACAAACAATAGAGCCAGGGATTTAGCTCAGTGGCGTAAGCACCTGAGGCTGTGAGTTTGATCCCCAGGACCAAAAACACAAAAAAACAAAAAAAACAAGACTTCCTGCCAGGTCGCCATTTCTCTGTGGTGCGAGATGATATTTACCAGAGTCTTCTCTGGCCCGATCATGTCTCTGATGAGGCGGCATCTGCGCACGTCGTCCTGGAGGTCCGCGCCGACCTTCACTTTGAACCTAGAAACACTTTGGTCAGCTCATTTAGCTCGGTCCTCAGACTCGGCAGTAATTCACAGGCCACATTTCCCGGTGGCTGATGGCTCTTCCCCCTGACCATCACCGGCAGACTGCAGTCCACTCTAAGGGGCCATGACTCAATCGCTGCGGCCTGCAGGTGAGGCCGGACAGGGGTCAGATGTTCAGTCCAACGCCCGGGGCCTTTGCTGTCTCACGGGGAGGAATTAACAACAGAGGCCACCGGCAGAACTGAGGGGGACGGCGCTGTGACGGGGAGGCCGAGCCCCTTGCTGTACTCTGAATGCAGAGACTCGTTTATAAACCACCTCTCCGTGTATAGCCTGGCACACGGAGGGCCTGTCTTAAGTGAACCACGGGGCACTCTGTCCCCTGGGTGCAGGGGCCCTAGGCCGGGAGCAGAACGGAGCTGGTCGCATCCCAAGGAGAGCAGAGCACAGCTGAGGCCCTGCTGAGGTCTCTTCCCACCCTGTGTGCTGTGGCAGGGAGCTGCCCAATCTGGGTCCGTGCCCAGCTCTGCTCTGAGCCGTGGCCACTACGCAGGCTCCCGGTGACCCTGCCCTCAGCGGAGAGTCCCTGGCCTGGGCGTGGACACCGTCATGTGGCTATGCACTCGGTGTCAGTCACACAGGAGGTGTGATCGAAAAAACAGGATGGATATTTACATTAAAATTTTATTGCAGTCAAAGACGCACTGTTCTGAAACCTCTAAATACTCCCACTTGCCTTCGACACACTTAGCCCATTGTTCTTGCCACTGTCTGAAACCATTCCGGACGTCCTCTTTCATCAGTGTCTTTACTTGTGCTGTCCTGGCTGCCTCAAAGTCCCGAATCAATTAAAGCATTTCCCTTTCATGGTCATTTGACTTTGGGAAGAGCCAGCAGTTACACGGTGGCAGATCCAGTGAATATGGTGGGTGAGGACTCAGCATAACACTACCGTCCGGCCTTTCTGCTGGATGGCGCTGGGCGGCAGCAGTCACTGTATTTTTTATCACACCTGATTAAAACTATGTGCCAGACTCTGTATGGCCTTTTTGATGCCATTGAATCCCTGGTCCCCTGCCTCCGGCTGCTGAGTGGGTCGGTTGAGTCATCACACGGTGACTTACCTGGTCCAGCCGTCCTTCAGGGCCGCTGCGCAGAGCTGTGGGGGGAGGGTGGACCTGTCACTCTGGGCCTGGTTTGCATAACACACCGCTCCCCGGCTGGCTGGGACCTCGGTCGTGTCTGATTTGGGTTCCACAAACATGGTCACAGCATAAACCAGAGAAACAACCATGTGTTGTTGAGATCAAGGGGAGAAACACCCTGGCCAACAGAGCATCGCTCTTTCTCCTTGTAGGGTGGCTTTCTTCATCGTCTCTCTGGGAACCATTGCTTTCACTGTCACAGCATTTGAAGAAGGGGTATGTATGCAGCATGAGCGTCTCTGTGTTGGTTTTGTTTTGCTTTGAGACAAAGTCTCACTACATAGTGCAGACTGGCTTTCAACTCACTATGTAGCCCAGGCAGCGATCCTCCTGCCTCAGCCTCCTGAGTGCTGGGATTACAGACATGTGCCACCATGCCTGGCTGTGTCCTTGGATTTTTTTTGTGTGTGTATGTGTGCCAGGAATTGAACTCAGGACCTTGCACCTGCCAGGCAGGTGCTGTACTGTCAAGCCCTATCCCCAGCCCCACGTGTCCCTGTTTTTAAAGCTAGCACTTTCTGGGGCACCCAGAGAACTGGTGGATGTAGCAGGCAGCAGCCAGCCTCTGTGACCCCATCTTTGTCTCTCTCTCAATTCTATATAAAAATGATGAGAAAGAGTAATAAAGGAGCCACACTGACTGCCAGGTGCCTTCTAGAGAGGGCAGAAGGACCGAAGGTTGATTTTCAACAGTTAATGATGTCATCAACCTGCCTACTTAAGGATGCCCCATAAAATTCCACAAAGACTCAGTCCAGAGAGCTCCAGGGCTGGTGAACATGTTGGGGTACCCGGTTCCCAGAGAGAGGAAGGAGGCTCAGCTCCATGTGGCTCTGCCTGAGCTGTCGCCTTGACATCACCCAGTATCGTAAGTCAATGTTTCCCCGAGTTCTGTGAGCCGCTCCGGCCAAAGGTCAGACTCAAGGGAGTACGGGACGGAGCTATTTTCCAGTCAGTGGCTCAGAAACTCAAGTGACAACTTGGACACACAAGACCGGCATCTGAAGGGGGGCCGTCCTGGGGGGTGAGCCCTTCCCCTGTGGCCTGATGCCAACTCCAGGCAGACCTCGCTGAGAACAGAGAGAAACCGCAGGATGCCCGCTGGTGTCCCTGGAGCCTACACATTGTGTCAGAAGTGACCCATGATCGTCGCAGTGTGGGCACGAGAGGAAAATCAGTCTGCTGTCCCTCCTTCAGCCTGTCTGCAAAACCCAGGTACACAGCTCACCTGCTTCAGCAAGTCATCTGGGTACCCGAGCCAGGCGCACGACGTGGTGTAGGCAGGATAGCCGTGTGTCAGCATTTGCTCTTCTGGAAAATACAAGACTTGACTTTCTTGCGGCAAGGGCTGGAGGTAGAGGTGGTGCAGTTTGAGATAGAGTCTCGCTATGTAGTTCAGGTCAGCCTTAAACTCGATATGTAGCCCAGGCTGGCCTCGAACTTGAGGCGATCCTCTTGCCTCAGCCTCCTGAGTACTGAGGTCAGAGGTATGCACCACCAGGTCCAGCAACACTCAACATTCCAGAAAATTGCAATTAGAACTGTAGCTGTTGTGCCGGGTGCCTCCCACATGCACACACCACTGGCCCAGGCCCCCGGGGGTGTCATGGTGACCAGGATACCTGCTGAGGGTCCACAGTGCAACCCGAGTTCAGCTTCCTGGGAGCAGTGGCTGAAAGGACCCTGCAGCCCAGGTCTCCCCAGGTGGCTTTTTCGCCAAGACCCACACACCTGGTTGACTGTGCAGCTGCTTGGTGCAAGGCATCCTGAAGGACAGCTTGCACCCCAGGGGCAGGGCCCTCAAAAGTGGACAACCAAAGTGGAAGGAAATTGCCTCCCAACCCACCTCTCTCTTTTTTACCAACTTGACCTTTCTGCAGTATTTCTGAAAAACAAAAAACAAAAACCACAAACCATCGTCACTCCTTTACCCAGCAGAGCAGTGCCCCAGCCTCCCGGTCCCCCAGCCCAGCACGCCTCACCCAGGGCTTCCTCCTCGGTGAGGGCATCTGTGATGTACCGGAAGTCGATGCAGGATAACAACGTCCTGGGGTCCTGGCGCAGGACAGGAGGGGAAAGGCCCGGGTCAGTGCAGGCAGACTGTGGGTCTAAGAGGCTGCTTCCGCTGACCCGCGGGGATCATGTGGGTGAAATCGTCTGGACCTGTCATTCCTTGGCGTGGGGTCCTCTGAGGCTCACTGCTGGCCCTGACAAACCCTAAGGTCCCCCCTCCCTGTCCCTCTGCTCCCCGTCCCCTGCCCTGTTCTTCCCGATCAACACAGCCCCCGGGCCAGAGGATGGGGCAGCGCCAATACTGGGCCCAGGCGAGCCAGCAGTGCCACTGGGACTCCCTCTCCACCTCTGCTCTGCCCTCGGGGTGACCTTCTGCGACCCCTGCGCGGCTGGCAGTAGCCCCAGAACAGCTCAGCACAGAGGACAGGCGGTGGCTCTGGAAGCCAGGCCACCAGGGCACCCTGGGCCAATCCCACCACCTCCGCTGTGTCCAGGGCCAGACGTGACAGGCGCTGTCTCCCCCTGTCCCAGAGGACGAGCAAGGCCGCCGGACCCAGCATCCCCGAGGCCTCTGCTCGTGCGGTTTTTCTGTTGTTTTGTTGCCACATAACACCAGGGCCTGTGTGTGGACAGCAGGTGTCACACAGGGGCGGCAGCAGATCGCGGGGCGCAGGGACGAGCCCAGGGCCACTCGGTTGGTTGTGAGCCGTGAAGTCCGGACTCGAAGCCAGGTCGGCCTGGCGGTGAGCACTGCTCCCTGGTCACCCAGCCGGAGTGTGTCCCTGCCCCAGCCGTGTGCTCAGCCCCGCTAGGGAAAGGCCGGGGAGGAAGAAAAGAGCCAAGAGCACGTCTGGGGAATTCAACGCCAACTTCCTGTCATGCTAGAACCGCACGGTGGACACCAGGATCCCTCTGGTCTTGCTTTGGCCATCAGAGTGACCGGGCGATGTCTCAAGAATGACATCTTGCTTTTCTGAGTTTAGGAAGTTCTTCTTCCATTGGGTCTTTAATTCTGTGAGATTCCCAGGCGTTCTGACGATGCGATCCACGTTGCATCGTCAGGCAGTGGACACTGAGAACTTGCACCTCGAGTCGTGTGTGGCGGGGAGGCGGGACCTGAGCTCACCTCCCACCGCACCGCCCAGCCTTCCTGAGTTCAGCGGTCACTTCACATTGCACCGAGGGACGCCTGCATTTTGCTGGGGTTTGCTTTCTCATCGGTGATTAACAGACAGTCCTGAATATTATTGATTCTCCAAAGGCAAATAACCCAGGAAATCTATCTCATTAGAAGCAGTTGTAAACCAGGCATGGTGCCACATGCTGGTAATCCCAGCACTCAGGAGGCTGAGGCAGGAGGATCACCATGAGTCTGAGGTCAGCCTAAACTGCACAGTGAGACTGTCTCAAAAAGTTAAAAAAAAAAAAAGGAAGCAGTTGTAATGAGAAAGGATCTACTTACCATGTCCACAAGTAGCTTCCACAGAGGCTGGAATAGAAAAAGGGTTTGTAGAACATATGCATAAAGCACCCATTTTTGTTCTGCTAGTAAATTCATTAGTGGTAAACTCTTGCTGTCAGGCCCACCCACCTGTGCCTCCTGACCCTTCACCTGTGGGGCCCCCCTTCCCCCTTTCAGCCCTTCCTAACCACCACCCCCCGCCCCTCCCCCCACAACTTCCTAAGTAATGGCAAGATCTTAGTGGGAGAGAAAGGAATCCAGCCTCTCCACATTTCCTCTCCCGGAGCTGCACCGAACTCGTCTTCGGTCTTTGGAGGGCTGCTTGTGGTGACAGCCACGTATCGCCAGGTGGCTCGGAGCCACAGCCAGGATTCTAGATGAGTTACCTTTCCCTCCTGCTTTGCCCACAGGTCCCACACCGCGTTCAGAATCGCCGCCGTGGCCAGGTGCACCACGCCTTTCTCCGGACCAATCTGGTGGGGAGCAAAGAGTAACAGCACTTCTTAGACACGAAAAAGATACTTAGGTCTCCCAGCTGGGGAAACATTTCAGGACCTGAAAGGCAGCAAAGGCAATATACCTAAAGGTCAATATATATATATATATATATATATATTTTTTTTTTTAAGTTTTTAACCTGTAGAAAAGTTGCAAAAATAGAAAAAAAAACCCAAAAGCCTCAAACTTGTTTCCTGATTTCCCTGTCTTCCTGTCTTTATTTCTGAATCCTCCTACATAACCATAGTACCATGATCCTCTTGAGACAATATAATATTGATGGAATACTATTATCTAAAACATGGTCCATAATCAAACATCACCAATCCCAATAACGTACTTGTGATGGGTAGGCTTAACTGTCCACGTGACTAGCTTGGAGGCCAGCTAGGGGATCAGTGAAGCACACTTCTGTGTGTGTCGGCTGAGCCACGGAGGTGTGCCCTTGGGTACCACATCTGGTCCCTGGTCCCTCCCCTCTGTTACACTGTTTCCCTGCTCTGCCTCCCAGCTGCCGTAAATGAAGCAGCTTTGCTCTATCCTGCCTTCTGCCATGATGCTCCTGCCTTGGAGCTGACTATGGACTGAATCCTCTGAAACCATGAGCCAAATAACCGTTTCTTCCTTTGAGTTGTGGACACTAGGCATTTGGTTCCAGCAGTGGGAAAGCTGACCCATACAGTATTGTATCCTGATCCCTATCCAATCTACCAAACACACATTGCATTTGGTCATCATGTCTCTGTAGTCTCTTTTAATCTGAATACCTTTTCTTCTTTTCTAATGATATTGACATTTTTACAGAGTATGGGCCAGATGCCTTGCCTAGCACCCCTCAGTATGGACTGGTCTGGAGATCTTTCATGATTAGACTCAGATATATTTTTTGGCATAGACACTGTGTAAATGATGATGCTGTTTTATTTTATTATTAGGGTTATTAAATTGCAATGCTTGGGTAAATCAGTGTCCATTCAGCTTCTCCACTGTGAAGTTATCATTTTCCTTTTCTAAATAAGAGGTAACTCTCAGCCCCAGAGTTGAGGCTTCACTGCTGACTCCCGTCCCTTTGCTACAGCGATGCCAGCTGCGGGACGGTGCCTTCCTGGCGTCAGCACTTGTCTTATGTTCACTACTTTGTATCCTACTGTAACGATGAGCTTTCCCTTGTTAGAATCTGTGTGGACTCGTGGGTTCTTACTTCACCCAGTATGTTATGATAAGCCACTACTATCACATTTATTCTGATGATTCAGTTGTCCTGGATTTGGCTGGTGGGAGCATTTTTCAAGGAAAGCTGAGCTTGTGTGAGAAAGTAAAAAACAAAACCCAAGGCAATATAGAAAGTGCATTTCTTGGTGCCCTTCTCTGTGCATGGACGGGACACTGGACAGTGAGGAAAGGACAGCAGGAGACAAGCACAGCGTCTGGACTACTGAATTTCTCTGGCTATCAGAATCCTCCCCTGGCCTGCTCTGCCCATAGGGTTCAGACACCAGCTCACACAGAAAGGGACCATGGTCTTCGCTGCTGAACTTTGCTCCTAGGTTTTTTTCCTCCGCGTCCTCCTCCCGTGACAGCAATGCTACTCACACTCTCCTTCCCCAAGAGGTTTCTGTTCAGCCCTTTATTCTCAGGCAACTTTTCCCAATCCAGAGAACAGACAGGGAAGCACGAAAGAGCTGAAGGCGCTCAGCTCCAAACACGTCCAGATTCAGTCCTTGCTGAAAGCAACTGATGACCTCAAAAGAGCAATTATCCGAGTGGCTCCAGCCCTAATTTATCTGAATGAAATGTTTTACTTTAAAATTACGAACCCATCTCTGTGTTCACACAGGACTTCTCAGACCTTCGTAATGCCATGTGCAAAATCTCCCTATAAAATAGCGCCCTTACCCATCTGAGCTGCCCGTCGCTGGTGAGCCGCCTGTAGAAGCCTCGGAAGTTGCCGACAATGTCCCTGAGGTCCTTGTGAAGCACGTGGTGGGCGAGGGCATTCACAGCACAGACGACTTTAGAGAAGGAGGGAATTCTTGATGTTTTAACATGCAGTCCACAAACCAAGACTATAGTCCCAGAACTTGGGAGGCTGAGGCAGGAGCTTGAGGCCAGCCTGGGCTACATAGTGAGTTCAAGACCAGCCTAAACTACATAGTGAGACCCTATCTTAAAAAACAAAAGAAGAAAAAAAGTTAAGACATGAAAACACACAAACTAATTTTTATGAAATGAAAAATTTAGTTACAAAGGTACATGCTTTGTCCAATTTTTCCAAATTGGTCTCCGTGCTTGTCATAACTAACAGGCCACAAGCAGAACAGCTGGAGGTCAATACATAGAGCGGAACTTCCTGAGTGGAGTGAATACCTTGGGACTGGTTATCACGTGACCCACAGATCTGCGAGTTTAAATAAGGTCCCCAAATTATTTTCCTCATCACTTTGTAAAGTGTTTGGACAATCAGATTACAAGCTAAACCTTGCTAGTTCAAAGTTTTTAGGGAATAAGACTATTCTGACCTACAGATTTTTTAAAAATGTCATTTCATCATTGACAAGTATAGAAAATACCTTGAATTCACAACATCACAGTATTAAAGAGGAAAGGAAGCCAGGTGTGTCATTCTAATCAAGAGGCTGAGGCAGGAGGATCGCTGTGTGTTTGAGGTCAGTCTGGGCTACAAAGTAAGTTCAGGACCATCCTGAACCACATAGCGAGACTTTATCTCGGAAAAAAAAAGAGAGAGAGAGAGAGAGAGAAAGAAATACAATGAATTTGCAATTAGGACAATACTTATGAAATGTTAAAGTACATTAAAATAGTCTTCGTTAACACTGAACTTCTTGGCAGGCATGGTGGTGCACTCCTATAATCCCAGCACTCAGGAGGCTGAGGCATGAGAATCACAGCAAGTTTGAGGCCAGCTTGAGCTACATAGTGAGCTCAAAGCCAGTCTGAACTATACAGTGAGACCCTGTCTCAAACAACAATAACAACAACAAAACAAATACAAAAAATCCTCTGCACTTCTTCCTATTGAATTAAGACATTACAATGGCATTTCTCGTAAGCAGTTTGAAGGCTAACTGGCTCAGCACTACCATGCATCAGTAGTTTTGGTGCTTTGAAAGACTTCACTGCATTATTTAAAACGAAGAGGGATGGAATACGATGGAGTTCGGCGGTTGTGCAGTCTGCATGAGGCCTTGGGTTTGATCTCCATGACCGTCACACACACACACACACGATGAAGAATAAGTAAAGTAACAAACTGTACATGACTCTTCTAGTGTTTGCTTATTCCAGAAAACATTTAGTGTTCATGTAAATGACCAAAATAATCAAACTGAGTCATCGACTTAGCCCCAAAGGCATTTATTACACAGTATTTTGATAAACATGTTGCTTGGTGTTATACTGCTTCAAGAGCAAAAATCTTAAGTTATTTAGTAGGATAGTTAATAAGGCATGGTTTTACCCTCCATCAGATGCTGGGAGGAAACCATTCTGAAGGGTACCTCGGGCTCTTGGGCGTGCTTGGTCTTGGTCTTGTGGATGGATGCAGCATTTAGGGCTGAACTAGATATTCTGGGTTCTCTCAGGCTTTTGTTGATGGGCTGCATCTATCAACCCAGCTCAGACATTCATACCCTAGATGGTTTGTTTATTTTGAGATAGGGTCTTAATGTGTAGCTCAGGCTGGCCTTGAACTCACTATGTAGCCCAGGCTAGCCACAAACTTGTGGCAATCCTCCTGTCTCAGCTTTCCAAATGCTGGGACTACAGGCATGCACCATCATGTCTGGCCTCCCTCCTGAGAATTGTGAGAAGACAGTATTCTCTTCCTTGCTTGATGGTTGATGCTCTTAGGTTTTAAAAAACCTAAAGAGTAAGTCAGTGACTCACGGCAGGGATATTATTACAGCATCTGCATCAAACCCCGGCCTCACGGGTTTAAACTGCTGCTGTGTCTTAGTTACCTTCCTCGTTGCTGAGACAAAACCAGCTGTGACATGAATCTTTAAAAGCTACCTTTTTTGGCCCATTAAAAAACATCTTCCCTTTTCATATCTTTTCCTTTAACATACAAAGTAAAAGGGGGAAAGGTCTATTTAGCTCAGTTTGTAGAGGCTTCGGTTCATAGCCAGCGGGCTCCGAGGCAGGGTGGGGCTTGGCAAGGGGCATCACCGTGGAGAAACAGTTCGCGGTGCTCACAGGGTAACGGCAGCAACAAGGGTCTTAACAGCACCTTCCTGTGCCTTTTATCTTACCAGAGTACTTAGGCAGGTAGTGCTCACACCCTTCATCTCAGTGCCCATGAGCCTAGACTGCACCATGAATGAATCCCAGCATCACACACTCAAGATCCAGCCCCACCTAGCACCGCATGAGGCTTTGGGGGACATCTAAACACAAGCCATAACACGCTGCGAACCACTGACTAAAGCAGCCTGTGGTTTGTGTTACAGAAGCAAATGCGTGTAACAAAAGCTGAGGGTGATCTCACCTTTTCTAGCCTAAGGGATGAACAAGCCACACTGGTATTATTCATCCATAACGTGTGGATTTTCCTTGCTCAACACAAAGGCAATGCAGGGAGTTAACTAAAATCTGCTGCTTTCGATAGAAATCTGGGTTGTGGGGATCTGACTCCAGGGCAGAGAAATTCAGGTCTGCATGTTCGATGAAATGGGTGGGAATTCATTTGGAAAAACTTGGTCCTTGAAAGACAGCTTCCTGCTGACTAAACCCAAGGATTTTCTTCTGGGACCTCGATTCTTTAGGACCCCAGCCCCGGAAGGATACTCAGTGACACTGTGGGTGACTATGGGCATTGGGGTGCAAGTGGTGACATGAACTCTGTGTGTGTGTGTGTGTGTGTGTGTGCGCGTGTGCACGCACGCACGCATGTGTGGTATTAGGGGCTGAACCCAGGGCCTTTACACTTAGCTATATCCCAACCCTTTAAAATTTTTTGTCTTTTGAGATAGAATCTTGTTAAGTTCTTCAGGTGTTCAGGTTGGGCTCAAACTCAAAATCCTCTTGTCTCAGCCTCCCAGAGTGCTTGGATTAATGGTGTGCACCACCATGCCTAGCTGTGACATGAACCTTTAAAAGCTACCTATCTTGGTCTATTTAAAATTTCTCTTTCTATATTGTTACCTTAGGGGGGGAAAAAAAACTAGCTTGGTCTACACTGTGCACGTTGCTGTACGCTTTCCAAACCCACAGGACGTGTAACCTGAGCCCGCGTGAGCCTGAAGCAGCGGCCAGGGTTCATCAGCTGTGACCGTGGGACCAGCACTCTACAGAGCGCGTGCAGCATGGTGCGTGCACGGTTCCACACCGCCCTGAGCACAGTGCACAGTTCTGTGACCTGTCATTCCGGGAAGCTGAGGCAGGAGGATCCTGAGTCTTGGGCAACTTAGTGACTCATGGAGACCCTGACTGAAAACTGTGTAAAAGGGCTGTGTCACTCAGTGTGAAAGCCTGGGTTCAACTGAGAGAGAAAGAGGCAGAGAAAGAGAGAAACAGACAGACAGACAGGGGTGGGGGCATGGGAAAGAAAGAAAAAATAGGAAGGGACGAAAGAGAACAATTAAGTAAATTTAATGAAGATATCAGTGGAAGGAAAAATAGTCAACAAAAAACATCAGTCTACTCTATACATTAGAAAACAACTTTCCTTCCTTCTCTATGCTCTGCCCTAGAAGACTGGTCAGGTAATGTGGGAAAGACTTGGATAAAGGCTGCAGAACCAGTCCAGGCTGTGGCAGGAGGTGAGAAGAGGGCAGTGAATCTCAGGAAACAGGGCAAGCAGCAAGGTTGTTACTTTGTTGATGCACTGTGTCAACTTGAGAAATTTAACTAAGAATCTCAGCAGGAGCTAGGGTTGTTCTTTGTAAATAGCCTCCTCCTGTGCAAGAGGAGGGCAAGGAGACTTTGTGAGTGCTACACCTGCTCTGGAGGGGTGGGGGTCTGTGTACAATATAAGGGAGGAAGAGACTTGCTCTTCTCCCCTTTGCGCTGGCTGCTGCCTTGAAGTGCTGCCCCTGTGCCACGCCACCCTGCCCTGGAGCCCGCTGATTATGGACTGAAACCTCCACAACTGTGAGCTAAATAAACCTTTCCTTCCTTCGTTTTGGGTGTTGGGTATTTTATCTCAGCAAGGAGAGAAAAGTAACCAAGACGAAGGTCAAAGTTAACACAGGCTGCGTCCTGCTGGGGTCTGGTAAGGGACATTTCACAAGGAGCCCTGCACTAACGTCCGAAGGAGATGGGGCCCATCACCCCTGCCCAAGCTGTCCACCAGGACCCCGGCAGGTGGGGCCGGTGCCACCGAGAAGAGCCTGACCTGCTCCCGGCTCGGCCCTCCCTGTGCACGGAGGCAGCAAAGCTCCAA
This sequence comes from Dasyprocta punctata, assembly GCA_004363535.1. Classification (NCBI taxonomy): domain Eukaryota; kingdom Metazoa; phylum Chordata; class Mammalia; order Rodentia; family Dasyproctidae; genus Dasyprocta; species Dasyprocta punctata. Next base: position 33,257 of record RJWM01016612.1, read on the forward strand.
GTCTGGGCCGTGAACGGAGCAGCTCCAGCGGGCTGTGCTGTGCGGTCTGTACCCGGCAGGGCCACGTGGCACGGCTGCAGCTCGGAGAAAGACAGCTGCTGTGGGAAGCGCTCAGCGTGCAGCCAGGGACAGTGACAGCCCCTGAAACAGCTCCCAAATCCACCTCTCAGGCAAGCAATCGATCATGACCTCCGGAAACAACAGGAAGTCTAGGACCTAATGGTAGGGGGAGAGGGGCACAGCCGGCCCCGCCTTGGCCCTGTTTACTCTTGGAGGTGCACCTCAAAGGGTCACCCTGGGGAGAAGGTATTGGGAACCAGGAATTCACAATGGCTAATTCTGCATCCTTCCCTGAGGGATAAATGGAGGTTTGGGATTATGGTGTCACCCTTTTGAGACTTCCCATTAACTCTTGGGATGGGCCGTCCAAACTAAGACTACTAAGATGAAAAAGAACACGCCAGGGTAAGATCCTTCTTAGCATAAGATCTTCTCTGCGCTCTTGAGTCATCCCAGGATTATTCATTGCCTGCGGTGTCATCTCTGCCGCCCTGGAACCTTCCGCTGGCCCCTCCCATCACTGTGTACACCCATTGCACTGCACACACCCAGTACATAGCGGCTGGTTGGGAGGATCTGGGTCTTTGCCCAGCCTGAGGCACTGACCTCCCAGCCCCCTATCGTGCATTACTAAAATGGTCTTTGTTTCTTATTTTATCCTTCTCTGTACCCTTTGTACAGGCAGTTGGGGATCTTGGCCAGGTCCCTGATAAGAAGCAAGGACCCCCCTCTCTGGGCAACTTGGAGGCACTTTTTAAAATCGTGATTCTTGCACGGCACTGTAGTCCTGTCTCCCTAATAAGTTTTGGTGCTCCTTTGTTCTGCCATCTTCTGTCTTTCTCTCCACTGAGTTCTCCAGTGCCTGGCACTGGACACTGACACTCAGCTGTCCTCCAAGGAGGTCTGCAGACCACTGAGGCAGGAGGTGGCTGATCTGCCTGCCTGGGAGGAGCTGGGACCGGAGCCACCCTGGCAGCAGCCGCTGGAAGACTGCGCAAGCCTCCCTTGTCATTCACTCTCTCTCTCACACACACATGCGCACACGCACACACAGCTTTCATCTGCTTGACAATAATAAATCTTCCAGTAGGGCAGACTTCTATCTATGGCTAACGAGTGGGCTAACAGCGCGAATCTCCAGGAGAGAGACGTGACATCGCCACACAGGTAGAAACCTGGTTCCCCCTTCCTGACCCTCACCCTCCCGCCTCTCACACCCACTGAAACTGACACCGCGCAGGCCGACTTTTTGTACTTCTCTTCAGTGTGGACCATGGTTATGTGTGAATACGCGCACAAACAAGGCATGTTTAAACGTTCTAGAGACGGTGCATTTTGGAGTCAGATTCTGCTGTCCTTACATTGCTACCTGAGCCTCAGTTTCCCTATCTGTAAGGAATAGGGGGGTTTAACATCACCATTGAGATCTTGTCTGAGGGATGCTTTATTGTATCTCCTGTCTCCCACTTGGGAAAGTGGGGCAGGGGTGGGGTGATGCCCACAGCACCATGTGGACCCCCGGCCTGAGAACTGCGCAGACTCTTTGCGCTCGCCAGTGAGCCCGGCGGGGGAGCTCACAGCCGCGTCCTCTTGCTCCCCGTGCTCCCCGGCCTGCTCAGGTGCTCCAGGCTGTATGTCAGTCAAGAGTTGAGAGCAGTGGAAGACACTCTGGTGGGCAGCATCTGACACGAGGGAATGGGTCGCCGTCCAGCGGGCTATCGATGGCTGCAAATGCACTCACTGTGTAACTTCTCCCCGCAAAATAAATAACAAACCATCTGACACTGTAGAAAGGGCAGATCAGGACTGGAATTTAAGTGCAAAGGAAGCATCCAGGAACCTCAAGAGAACGCTCAACTCACCCACTTCGGTGCCCTTTCCCAGGGTGAAGGTCAGCCCGCAGCCCCGGAGCCCGTCCTCTGCGTCGGTCTCTAAGATGACGTAGGCCGCCGAGTAGTCAGGGTCAGGGTGCTGGGGAGAGGAGTCCCACCCGGAAGGCAGACGTGAGAGACCCAAAAATAAACGCTACAAAGATGCACAAGAATAGAAAGCGCAACAAACAAGGGACGTTCGAGGACTCCCGGCTCCCAGAACAGCTGAGGAGCCCAAAGGGAACAGAGCTCTGAGGGGACCACAGCAAAGTCCTCCCGCAGGAGATCAGCGAGGCCGACAGCTGCGAAGTATCATAGAGCTGTGTGTGCATGGGTGTGCAAGCGTGCACGCGTGCTGCGAGTGTGTGTGTGCATGCTGGCGATGAACCCAGGACCTCACACATGCTAAGTACACACTCTGCCACTGAGCTCCACCCTCAGCCCCAAATGCAGATGTTTTTATTTTTTGGTGTTTTCTGAGACAGGGTCTTGTTATGTAGTTTACACTAACCTTGAACTCAGGGAGATCCTCCTGCCTCAGCCTCCTGAGTGCCTAGACGATAGGAGTGTGCCACCCTGCTTGGCAATGCAGACACCTTTATTGCTAGTGTATAACTGGTGTTCAGTTTAATCTTAAAGCCAGGAGTTCTCAACCGCAGCTCTCCGAACAGAGGGACATTCACAGGCAGCTTCAAATGGAACAAGCCAATGCTTTAGAAAGTGCTTACTTAAAACTGGACTGAGCACGGCAGTTTACAACAGGGCTAACAAGACAACGGTGCCAGCTCAGAGACCCCGAGGGGAAACGAAGATGCGAAGCCTTAAGACAACCCTTTCTCTCTAGGTTGTTTTAGCTTTTTACTATCAAACAGCATTTGTTGTTGTTGCTGTTTTAGCTACTGGGATTGAACTCAGGGCTTCATGCATGCAAGGTAAGTACTCTATCACTGAACTACATTCCTAGCCTTTCTTAATTTAGAGAGAGGGTCTTGCTAGGTTGTCCAAGCTGACTTGGCTTCAAATTTTTGATCCTCCTGCCTCAGCCTCCTGAGCTGGGATTATGGGTTCTGCACTACCATGCCTGGCTTCAAACAGTATTTTGTAAGTATATATTGTTTGACTGTCAGGAAACTCAGCAAGGCCTAATGATATGGGGGAAAGTTTTCATAGAGCAGAAAGAAAAGAGTCAAGACTCAAAGCCAGGTGAGAACAAACTAAGAGAGCACAAGGTTCTGCACTGACGTAGGGTCCGGTAGAAACACACAGAAGTTCAGGGTGAAAGAGCAGAGAGGAGGTAGAACCTGAGGGAAGTGTCTTGTGGGGCAAAGAGCATTCGGCTGGGCAAAGGGGCCGGTGGGGGCAGCTCAGCAAGAGAGCGGCCAGCCCCAGGCTCTGCGGGCAGCAGCCGGAGGCCGTGGGGCGCAGGCTGGGAAGTGAAGGCGGCCAAGGATGAAAGGCAGCGTGAGGGCGGCGAACAGATGCCCGGGGCAGCCAGGCAGAGTGGAGGAGGCAACTATTAGAATTCTGCATAGGCCTACGAGAGTTTACTATTGTCACTGTTATTAGTGGCATATATATATATAATATATATATATATATATATATATACACATTTTTTTGGTGGTCCTAAGGGTTAAACCCAGGAACTTGGCTCTTTGCTCTGAACTACATCTTTGTCTCTGTTTTTGTTTTTGTTTTTTTGAGACCAGTTCTTGCTAAGTAACTAAATTGCTCAGGTTAGGCTCCAAATTATGGTTTTCCTGCCCCAACCAGCTACATAATATTTCACAGGTCAAGGCACATTATTCAAAGAGTTTCACATTGGGCCAGGAGTGGTGGCACACGTCTGTAACCTCAGCACTCAGGAAGCTGAGGCAGGAGGATTGATGTGAGTTTGAGGCCAGCCTGGGCTACAAAGCTGAGTTCGAGGACATCCTGAAGAATACAATGAGACCCTGTCTCAAAACAAAACAAAAAAAGCCAAACAAACCAACCCCGAACAGTTTCACATTACTTCTTTTAACCTTCTCATCAATATTACACAGTAGTGCTATGATCCCCATCCTAGCGATGAGGAAAGCGAGTCTGAAAGCGGCTTTGTAACCTGCCCGAGGCCCCGGCACGCAGCAGGCTGCAGGCCAAGCGTCAGCCCCCGTGCTTGGCTGGGTGGGGGTGTGGGGCGGGAAGGAGGTGTGCATGACAGAGGGGAGCCCGAGCTTGGCGGCAAAGCTCAGTGGAGGGGTGTGGGGTGCTGTGGTGCTGAGCCGCACGGCGGAGACCGTGCACGTGGCCGAGGGGGACATAGCCACGCCTGCTGTGAGGAAGTCACGCCTGCGGAGAAGACACGGTTACCGGCACTCTTCACGGTGCCAGGCAGAACTTCAGTCCCTGGGGGAGACGGGGGCAATGAGCACAGGCGGCAGCTCAGTCCCCTGGCTGCTCTCGAAGCTGAAGCAGGTGACAAGATGAAATCCACGGGGAGCTTTCCACGGGGCGGAAGGAACAGGCAGGATCCGGGAGCGCAGACACTCTCGGGCCAGGTACCTGCTCAGGTGGGTTCCCAACCAAAGCTCATCTTCAGGCCTAGTCCCATGTGATGAGACTGCGACGTGCCGGGGTGTGTAAGAGGTGACAAGGCCACGTGGGCACTGCCTCCTGCGTGGATTCGTGTCTCTCTGGAGGACTAGGTTAGTTCTCCTGAGACTAGACGAGTCCTTGTGAGAATGGCTTGTTGGCAAGTCAGCCGGGCACCTCCCCTGGGTCTCTCCCACGGGTCCCCCCTGCAGCGGGCTCTGCTTCCCCTCATGCTTCACTGCCATCGCAGGACACAGCACCAAGCCCTTACCAGAGGCTCAGCACAGGCCTATAAATTACCCAGCGTCAGGCATTTTCTAACAGCAACACAACTCAGACTAAGGCAGGAATAGTGGCAATGAAGGCAGTGATGGGGACGGCCAAGGGAAAGGCTGGTGTATGTCAAAGGCTGGTGCCCACCCCAGTTTGGCACAATCACTGCTCCTGGAGTGGAGCTGAGAGACAAAGTTAGAGACTCCATGAATTGAAGACCCATTTGCAGTTTCTGGGTTAGAAGGGAAGGGAGTAACGGAAAGATGAAACCTTCCACCAAGGTGTCAGGAGAGGACCAAAAGCACAAGAGTTAAAGGTGATTGAAGTTCTGAGCCCTGATGACTGGCAGAGGGATCCCAGCGGGTCAGGACAGAAAGCACCGAGTTCTGATTTACAGGCTGTGTTTAGCATGAAGGTAAAAAAACACATGGGAAAATGTCCAGCCCTCAGGTGAGCTCTGGGAGACTCCAGCAGAGTGACAGGTCCTGAGAGGGACACAATGGGAATGTGCAGGAGACGGGAATGCCAGTGAGAGGACAGAAGCAGCCCGAGTGCAGGAAGGAGCTGTCAGAGAGGCGGAGCCGGGCAGGGGCGCACACGGGGAAGAAAGGCAGCCGACGGCCGCACAATAGCGCAGAGGATGAAGGACGATGGAAGCAGAAACAACAAAGCAATTCCAAGGAAGGAGGGAAGCAGTAGTTGATTTCAGACCAAGGCACAAGCAGATGTAAAGAAATGGGTGCCGGGCATGGGGCAGTCATTTTGAGTTTGATGATGAGGAACAGAACCCAAAGGGATGTGTTGGGGGAGGGACTCCTGCAAAGTAGGAAGTCCAGCCCGTGAAAATCCAGAAAGAGTCGGAAAAGGGAGACTGAAGACAGCACTGCTGGAGGACGAGGGGATCAGAATGGCAGCCTTGGGAGTGAAGGAGGGACAGGAGGACACAGAAGAATAGGTCTGGATATGAAGAAGAACAAAGGGATGGAGGAGGGGACCGGTTTGGAGACGACGTGCAGAGCAGGGGCCGAGGGTACTTTTGTCCTCTGTCTTCTTGGGGATACAATGGGCAGTGAGTTCTAACTGCTAAGGGCACAGAACTGGGGGCCATGGGGAGAGAGGCAGCTCGTGGACAATGAGCAAAGAGCAAAGGTATTGCAGGGAGGTGGCTGGAGCCTGCTGAGGCCCTCTCTGGGGAGCAAGTGTCTGAGCTGCTTTCCTGTAGGATGGAGAGGTTTATTTGGCTCCCAGTTTGTAGAGGTTCCAGTCTGCAGTCAGCTCAGAGGCAGAGCGGCATCACGGAGGGGCCTGGCGGAGAAGAGCTGCTCACGGCATGGCAAACCGGAAGCAGGAAGATGAAGGGAGGAAGGAGACAGACCCCTCCAGCCCACGGCCCCAGGGACCACCTTCTCCGATCAGACTTCACCTCCCAGCATCACATTTAGCTATGAACTCACCAGTGGACACATCCACTGATGAGTGCCACATCCCCGTGATCCATCTGGTCACCCACAAAAGCCTTGTCTATGACTGCACGAGGCCTGGGAAGACATCTAGATAGAAACCACAACAGCAAGCAGTCAGCAAATACATGCAGGCTAAGTGCTCCTGACAAGGCAGTTAAGCAATCGCAACAGGAACCTCAGCTGGAATGGGTCGGAGGACAATTCCAGGGCACCTTCGTGGAAAAAAGGAGCAAGTACAAATCCTGTTTCTCATCAGGAAGGCTCACTCTGCTGCTGCCAGCTGAAAGTAGCTAAGTGCTGACTCCAGCACATCCTGAGGGCAAGGGAAGCCAACTCCACGGAAACTGCAAAGCAGCACATTCCCCCGAGGAGGCCCTGGAAAGTCAGCAGCACCCCACATTCGGCTCACCCCAGAAACAAATTCTATTTCCTAAACTCTCTGGCCATAAACCGGGTTATCGTAACACCTCATCAATTCAGTGTGGGCCAGAGTCCTTTCTCTCCAACTTCCTTATGGGTAAACAGGAATACAGTGAACTCTTACAGCCGGGCTTCTCTGCTCCAGGCATCTCCTTTACACCTATCAACTGGACACCACTGCCCGTTTCACACGAGGCAAAGATGAACTACTGTACCCAATTGACATATGAGAAAGCCCAGGCTTGGAGAGACGGCGTGGTTCACCCATGGCCACTCAGTCTCAGAGGGGCAGAGGCAGGGGCACTCCGCCAGGTGTCTGGATTTTACAAACGCTTGTTTGGGCTGTACAGCAGGACCCTGTCTCAGAACAAAACCAAACCCATTTATTTGTGAGATAGGATACAAAGGAGACAAAGAAATCATAACTAAAAATTGTACTAAGTCTGCAACTTTTGGGTTTCAGTTGCAGGTACCTGCCAGGGTGATCTACATCAGCAGTCCTCAAATTTACGCTCCTTTCCTTCCAGACCTTAGTGTCACACTCAAACTTCCTTAGTTGTTTTTTTTTTTTTTTTTTTTTTCCATTTTTGAGGCAGGGCCTCACTATGTAGCCCAGGCTGGACTTGAACTCACTTTGTAGCCCATGCTGGCCTCAAACTTACAGTGCTCCTCCTGCTTTAGCCTCCCAAATGCTGGGATTATAGGTGCATGCCACACACCTAGCTTCCAAAATTTCTTGGGCCCATACTTGAAGAATGGGCTCCTACCCTTCTGGAGCCTGGACTACCTTTCCGTAGGGCTTCTACTCCCTCGAGAAGCATAAATGCTCCATTCCTGGAAATAAGGGCCTTTCTCTGAGGCCCTGCACTCGATTTCTTTGCATGTGCACCTTTAATTTCTGCCTAATAAAACCCTTTCCATGTCTCTTCCTGATGTCCTGCAAATTCTTTTCTGTGATGAGAGTCAACAAACCTGCAAACTTACTCTGGGAGAAGGGTGGGTTAGGTTCCTTATTTCAGTCTCAGGGACCTCCTCAGCTCTGGTCTGGTGATATTTGAAGGTGTACAAAGGATTAGCAACTGTGTGTGTGTGTGTACTGGGTATTGAACCCAGGGCCCCACCCTGGACTGAGCTACACCCCCAGCCCTTTTTATTTTTTAAGACAGAAACAGGATCAGCAAATTGCCCAGGTTGGGCTTGGACTTGCGATTCTCCTGCCTCAGCCTCCCAGAGTACTGTGATGATATATGCCACTAGCTTTGACTGTTTTTTTTTAAAAAAGGAATTTACTATAGTAACATATAAGAAAACACTCACAGGAATTTAAAAAGTAGTAAGTTAATCTCAGAATAAAGGGCATTCTTTTGAGATGCCTGTTTCTATAAACAGTTCAGGCTGACAAAGGGCAAAGAAACCTAATGAGCACGTTTGCCACCCACACAGCTCAGAAGTAAAAACATCCAGGTGAATTAGAATTAGCGACCCTGACCACAGTCCCCTTCCCCTCTACAGGGATGATAGCTTCCTTTTCGGGACATTTCCCCACGGATGCAGCTGGGTCTCATGTGGATCAGGGGTCGCAGTGAGGGGCCAGTGGTTGAAGGTTGGGCAGCCCCGGGACAGGACTCCTGTGTCTCAGCACCAGCTGAATGACAGACAGTTGGCCAAGGGGCAGGAAAAAGTCCCTCTAACATTTTCAACAATCAAGAAACGCCTCCGGCATCTAGGTGGGAGTCAAAATCCCAGCCATCCTTTATTGCAGCTTTCTTTTTTTTGGTACTGGGGATCAAACTCGTGGCCTCACGCTTGCCGGGCAGGGGCTGAGCTGTATCCCTGGCCTTTACTGCAGCTCCTAAGTAAGGCTCCCTTGCACACACCGCTTGGCCCCGGCAAAGGCTTTCTAGGCGTGTTCCTGGGTACCAGGACGACCCCTGAGCACAGTTACTAGGTGCTTGGTTTCCCAGCTCGACTGTGACACTTCCATTTCACAGATGGGCCCAGAAGCTGGGCCTTCTCCAAGTCACACAGCAGATAGTAGCATAGGCAGGACCAGCCACACCCCGCCCCCCACCTTCCTGCACCGGGCTTCCTGGTCTCCGTCGCTGCTGACTCCGTGTGCTGGTAGAGGCAGCCGGTGGTGTGTTTCTGGGCTCCTTGGGGGAGCCCAACGGAACCTTTGTTGGTGTTGCATTTTATATATGCATTTTGACCTTTTCCAGGAAACGTGCGCTGTAAAAGCCAAGTCAAGTCAAGCCATGCTAAACGGCGGCGCAGAGAAAAAGAAAAGCCCGTCCCGGGAGGAGGCGGTGCCGGGGTCTCTGGCCGCTTCCCTCGCCCCTGCGGCTCCAACTTGACAGAAGCCGCGAGGGTTACAAAGCTGTCCGCTTCCCCGCGGACCTGCCTGCTGGGGGGCGGGCCGGACGTCCGTCGCACTTACCATGGCGTCGGAGCCGTGGCCCCCGAGCGATGTGGGGAAGCGCACGTCGCGCACTATGAGCCGAGAGATCCTGCCCCGCACCATGTCGCCGGCTCTCCAAGGCTCCTGCCCTCTGGCAGCTCGGAACCCTCAAGCGCTACGGGGCGGGGCATCATCACAGGGCTGCACGTGGATTGGCCGCGCCGATGGGCGGTGGCTACGGGGCGTGACATCGTAGCAGCCACAGACGCTGACTGGCTGCGCCATAGGGGACGGAGCACCGCGCACCTGCATTTGGCCTGTGAGACCTTAAGGCCCAGGTTGTGGCTCTCTAGAAGCACCCGGCCTTCTCCGTGTGTTTTGATCCTACTGGGACCCGTGGCCCTGCAGACTGTCTTTTAATCTCTAACCATGCATTCTGGGAGGTTTTGGGTGTGTGGCTCCAGAAGACCCTTACCGCTGCATATCCATTTCAAACATATCTCTGGCCTGTGGGGAACCATCCAGACAACTCTCCTTGAAAATAAGAGCAGCGATCTCCATTTTGGATAAACTTGGCCCTATCTCCATGTATTGCTATGCACAGAGTTGGCTGGGTTATTTCTTTGTCCCTTCTGTTGGCTTTAAGCAATGTAAATTGGGCTGGCTGAGGAGGTGATGTATAATCTCTTTAGTAAGGTGACAGGTCAGTGTAACCCCGCCCAGTGACTCCCCAAATCCGTGGTTGAGCCAGGTGGGATGGAGAGCCGTGCTCCACCTGTCGGCTGGGACTGAGCCTCAAGAAAGAGGCTATGACTTCCCAGGGCAAACAGGATTGTACATCAGAATTGAAGCACCAACTCCAAATTATTAGCTACCACCTCTGTTGTGTTATGCAGATTGCTCTCTCTGCATTTCTTGCCCTCTGCATATCGCAGAGGTGATCTCAGGCCTCCTACCTAGCCCAGTTCATGGCAGTCATGTATTTCTTGCCACTCTATCACTCATTCCTGAGTCACTCCCCTCATGGAGAATAAAACTCGGTTTGGGTTTGGGTTAGGGCCTTCGTTCCTGTGAACACCATCTTGGCTGGACTTAGGGCCCCTTGGCTCCTCGTAACCGCATGTAAGTCTTAGTGTCTTTATTCTCGCCCTGGGTTGCACTGGAAGTGTTAGACTGGAATTAACTCACTAGAATTCCAGCTACTTCTCCATGGGATTACAAATATAAACCTTGGACCACGACGAGGACGAGAAAGGGTTCTCTATACTGTCAACACCCCCACAATAAATTACCCAGTCTATGATGTTACAGCAGCACAAACTGACTGTGACAAAGACTACTGACACTAATCAAAAGAAAGCAGGAATAGCTCGAGTGCTTTCAAATAGAGCAGACTTCAAAGCAAAAAAGTTATCAGGAATAAAGGGCAGTACATAATGATAAAGGGGTCAGTTCTCCAAGAAACAGAGCAGTCGACAAAACACCAAAATAAATGAGGTAAAAACAGAACCATATGAAGAAATAGATGAATTTACTATTAAGACTAGAGACCTCACACTTCAACACCTCTCTATGAGAAATGGCCAGGTCCTATGGGGAGAAAATGAGGAAGAACACACAGAACTCAGTATCACAAGTAATCAACTGGGTGTAATGAGTGTCAATAGGCTACTATGTCCAACACTAGCAGAATACACATTCCTCTCAAGCTCACGTGGAATAGACACCAAAACAGACTACATTTTGGGGCATAAAACATCCCTTAACAAATTTAAAAGAACAGAAAGCATGGTACGTCTCCTCTCAGATTACAAGGTAATTAATGAGCAATCAGTAACATAATGACTAGAAAAATCCCCCTTCTCCCCCCAAACAAACTTTTTTTGGGGGCAGGCGCTCGCTGGGGGTAGAGTTCAGGGCCTTGCATATGCCAGGCAAATCCTCTGCCACTGAACTGCATCCTCAGCCCTAAACACGTCTAAATAACACACAGGTCAAAAAGGAAATCTCAAGAAAATTTCTAAAATATTTTGAACTGAAAAGACACCTTTTGAAAATTCGTAGGAGGGTATAGTGAAAGCAGTGCCTAAGAGGGAAGTTTACAGCACTGGAAGGGATACATTAGAAACAAAAAGAACTAACATCAAACATCTAAGCTTCAGGCTTAGGTAACTAGAAAATGAAAGGTAAATTAAATCCAAAGTAAGCAGATGAAAAGAAAACAAAAGAGTAAAGAAACCTGAAATCAAAGCCAAGAGATCAAAAGGGAAAATCAATGAAAACATAAGCTGCTCTTAAAAGCTAATTCTTTGAGGGGGAAAAAAAATCAATGAAATTGATAATTCTCTAACAGGCTAAGATAAAAGAACATACATTAAGCCGGGCGTGGTGGCCCACGCCTTTAATCCCAGCACTCAGGAGGCTGAGGTAGGAGGAGCCTTGTGAGTTCGAGGCCAGCTTGGGCTACAACGCGAGCGCAAGGCTGGCCTGAGCTTCATAGTGCGACCCTGCCTCAAAAAACCAGGGCCAGGAGTTTGGCTCAGCGGCTTAAGCGCCTGCCCTGGCAGGTGCGAGGTTGTGAGTTTGATCCCCGGTGCCACAAAAAAAAAAAAAAAAAAAAAAAAAAAAAAAAAAAAAAAAAAAAAAAAAAAAAAAAAAAAAAAAAAAAAAAAAAAAAAAAAAAAAAAAAAAAAAAAAAAAAAAAAAAAAAAAAAAAAAAAAAAAAAAAAAAAAAAAAAAAAAAAAAAAAAAAAAAAAAAAAAAAAAAA